>JAOBYE010710580.1:0-25796 GCA_025403585.1 Parazoanthus swiftii
CTGATACCTTTCGGCTGGAGTACAAGTTCCCTGATACATGAAACATGATTTGCCCTGATACCTGATTGCCCTGATACCTGATTGCCCTGATACTTGTTCCCTGATAAAACTTGTAGCACGTTATACATCCCTGATTCCACCTGATAGCTAGACAGCCTGATACCTGATACATCATACACGATACACGGTACAACAACGATGTTACGCATTTGATAGCCAACATCATGCACATAGCCTACTATACACATACAGATGAAAAGAAAGCGGGCTGGCAGCTACAGCGTAAGGTAGATAGGTTGGCAGATTAGTAGGAAGGTTTGTCCTAGATAGTTAATTGTAGGTTGAAGTTTTAGACATGCTTAAAATTAATAAGTTCAACAAATGTTCGACATTGAAATAATCACAGTCTAAAACACATTAAGTAACCTACTAAAACAAAGTGTTATTTACAAAATTTAAGGTTACATAGTATTGCTCTTGAAGTTACCTGATCCATTGAGAAAAGCCCTCTTTATGTGATCCAGTGTAATGTCAGCCCAATATACACAGTTCTCGCGGTAATCAAAGTCAATGGCAATGGCATTACGCAGGCCAGACAGGGGAAGAGTTTCTTCTGAGTTATCTCCCAGTGTTATCCGCTTGATGGCACTGCGCTGAGCATACAAAAGAAACTCTGGAAGTGCTGCAAAACAAGATAAGTTTGTCTTTAGGCAATTTTAAAGGTAGTATTTTACAGTAGTGTTGCCAGCTCCTCCTTTCCTCTCCTACAAGATTCTTCAACATGTTTGTTTCTATATTTTAGCAACTTAAATAATCTAAGCAGTCAATAAAGTATTGTGTTAATAAGTAGATAAATGATGAGGACACTTAAAACACACTGATCTGTTAATTTTCTAAGCTCTTCCAGAATTTTGTTGCTTAAAGGCTTATTCCTTGCTTAATGAAATTCTACTATCTTTGCTTTTCCCATGCAGTTTTGAGACAGCTTTACTATTCACAACAGTCCTATGGTTTAGATATCTGAATCTGCAGCAGGAGAAATCAGTTAGGACAAACAAATCTAACTCCATGGCTTTCAAAGAGCTAAGATCATTTTCCTAAACTCCATGATGACTTTTCAGGCCTTGAAAACATAATTATTTTAAAATCCCACAACTTTCCATGAACCCAAACCTTGTGAGCCATGCTATAGCAAGTTTAACTGCAGCTGCTCTTTCAGAGGCTAGTTCTACAACCTTTTCTAACTACTGTTTGTCCATCATCACCATCATAATAATAATGACAACAAAAAATAATGATAATGATTATGCTACTTAGAATGAATTTTGTAGGCCTCAACATGTTTACATAATCAAACTACAGAGAGCTGTTTAACATGTAATTAAAACTAACTAGTAACTAACTATCCAAATAACTAATAAAAATAATTTACAGCTATTTCATTAGTACTTAGCCTTAACAGAACAAATGTATGTTGCGTTAGAAAATTCACCTGAATGGTACCCATATTTTTCTCATAAACAGTTCGGGAGAATTTTGCTTTTCATATTGGATAGTTTGCAGTGTGTGATCAATTTGTATATTCTCACAACAAAACAATGTATTTTGTATTGATATTGTAAGAAGAAGATAGATGTTTATAAAGTGGCTGGGGCTGAAATGATCAATACAAAACAAATGTTTTTCTTGGCAGGACTTAAAGTGGTTGACAGATTCAGAGTTTCTGATGATAAGTGGCAGTTCATCCCAGAGTATAGGAGCAGCTACCAAGAAAGCAGGGTTCCCATAATTAAGTGGCAGAAGCATACTTGCAATAGTAAACTTACAGGGGATGGGACAGGACAATCGTTCTGGCCCATACATGTCTTCTTCACCTCCAACACAAGTGTCTCCAGCCACTTTCCTGTATCTGTAAGTCAATGCCAACCAGGTCATTCATAATGTAGTTGCAAGATAAATATATAATATACATACCCTATTTGTAATTTCTTCTTCTAATTATACATTGTAAGGGTACCCAACTCAACTAACCGTCATTGGTTTTCAGGTACAGTAGCTGTACTCAACTTTGTTATTATAATAAATATTTTACTGTTTCTCTCTACTTACATGTATATGTGAGCTCTGAATACAAATAAAAGATTCATTTGATATAATTGTACAATCATGTACTTACCCTTTTGTTCTGGTATAGTAGGTACCCTGGGGGCAGGGGTTCGGCCGAATTGTGGGTGATGGGGAGACAGTGACTGAAGTGTCCAACAGACACAGGTTTCCAAGTGACGACAACATGTAGCCTACGTCACTGCAAACAGGAGACACTCAACTATTTAGAGTCAATTTATTTTTGGTCCTCTCTGAAAATGAAATAACAGGGTTTTTTGGGCAGGTCTGAATACCTTCACACTTATGAAAATCCAGGACTTTCCAAAAGTCTTTTTGGGATTTCAAAGACGTTTCCCAGAAGTATTTGGGATAACACCAAATACATGTAGAAATATGGTGGTTTTGCTCAGCCAAAGTCAACAAAAAATATAGCATTCACTATCAAAAAGAAAGTTTGGGGTTTTATTTTTTAATAAATAAAATAAATATAAGAATTATATGTTTCCAAGACATTTTTCTAGGAGTTTCACAGGAGTCAGACCAAAACTCCAGCATTACTCCCAGTGTTTCAGAAAGAAAATACAATTTTAGGTGTATGGACCCCAACAAAGACAAATACAAATAAATAAAAAGTAAAAATGGGCAATGTTGATAGATTGATTCTTAAAAGAAATTATGCAACAGTCTAAGGTAAAAAGTACATATTGTAAGTACATTAATTATTTTCATAATAAATGGTGCTTTTGCTTTCAATACATTGATCATCAAGCAAATAGACCCATTTTTAAACTAATTTGTAGGAATCAGACATTCCGCATCTGACTTACCACTCAAAATCCTCTCTGTCACAAGGACAGTTATGCTGTCTGATTGGCCGATCATAATCGTAACCATTGAAGCAGTTTGCATGTAATATTCGTCTTTCGTAAACCATCTGCCTGCCCATCAGACACTGACTTCCATTTCTGCCATCTGATGGGCTCCACTGTTTGTAATCTTCCAACTTGCACGGTTTCCCTGAGAGATAACAAAAATGTTGCAGTCAACTAGTCAAACAAGTCTATCAAGAACCAAAGTTTATTCACAGGCATTTCAAAACAAGGCATTGCATATCACAAGTGACACTTGCTAGCCTCAATTTTACTGTTTGTGTGAATATCTCTAAGCCCTCAAATTACAAGCCTCAAGCTCCTACTCTGTATGTTCCAACTCCTACTAGTTCATATCTATTGTGTGTGAGGTTAGCACAGTTGGTAAGATCTCTGACTGCCAACCAGGAGGTCCCAGGTTCAATCCCTGGCCTGGTCGAGGGTTGAACTTTGGGTGACCTTCTTTTGCCACACGTCCATGGACAGAGATGTTAAGCCACTGGTGAAGTCTCTCAATGTTCTATCGGGGGACTCAAAAGATCCCACACAATTGTCAATAGAAGTAAGGTAATCCTGGTGTTGTGGTCTGTTAACTGAGGGAACAACTTAATGTCTCGGACAGAAAATAATTGCTAACCATAAATCTTGGTACCTGTACATGTAAATGAACACAACATGCAAAAATGAGAGAAAAAAAGACAGTTTTACCCAAAACTTTTCTTAAATCAGCCTGCACAATAACCCATTCATGTCTGCCAGAGTGAGATCCAAAGATTGTGAACTGGGCACTCTGCTCTCCAGGCTCAGTCAAAAGACCATAGACATAGATCCTGTCATCGCTTAGGAACTGATATGATGACCACTGTTCTCCCTCATCCCAGCTGTAACTGTTGGACAAAAAGATTTGAAAAAATTAATAGCGTTCAAATGCCTAAGTTGTTAGACAAACTTTACCTATCAATAATCAACTGAGCTTATATCTATGGCTGATTCCTGATTTCTGTTGATTTTATTTTATTTTTGTGCAAACCTTGAAGGGATTCTAACATAGTTGAAATGCCTAATATGCATTTCTCTTTTCAGAGACTCATTCTTCAACCGAATTGTACCCCTTTGGAACAACCTACCAGTCCTAATTAGGCAATCTCCCTTACCTGACAATTTTAACCTTTTTTTTCCCCAAAAAAATTTACAATAGATTGACAGAGTACCCCCTTTTAGTATACAGAAAAGTTTAAGAAAAGTAATTGTTAAAAAGGAGTACTGTTGAGGACAATGTTCTCCAAGTCATTCTTGGTATTGAGAAAACTAACCAAGCATTTACCAGGAAATACAACAGTAGCAGCAGCAGCAGCAACAACAACAACACAAGTTTTTTTATTATGCAAACACATGTTTTGTTTTCATTGTATTTTAAGATTTATGATCTTACAGTATTACAGGTGAAGAGCCACTTTGTGGAGAAATAGTACTAACTATAGTTAAGTATTATTATAATTATTGCTGTTGCTGTTGTTGTTTTAGTTGTTATTTTTAATGGACTTACTAGAAAGTGTTGGTCAGCTGTCCACGAGGAACTGCTATAATGATGCCACCGTGGTCTCCAAAGTTGTAGAAATGATGACCTTTCAAAATCTAAACAAAGCAGCACAGTTCACCATGGATAAAGATAAAGTTTAAAATTGACAATTAAATGACAAGCTGAGATTGTATTACATTTTCTCATATTACCTTTGATTATCATCTTCATGAAAACAGTGCTTCAGATCTATAGTTGAACTTAAAGTTGGCTACAAAACATAATAGGGTTTAAACTGGAAAATAGTCCTTACCAGGCGAGATGTAAGAATTTCCATGAACATACCTGATGCCAAGAAAGCCCAGCATCGGCTGACAGATACATGTCTCCATTGGTCTTGAGGTTGCTACCAATCATACCTGTTGAGACATAGACAGATATAGACAGGGATGTTCTAGCTGGAACTAAACAGGGCTGGTATAGCTGGAACAGAAGACCTAGAAAATAAACAGAGTTGGTCTGGCTGGAACAGAAGACCTAGTAAATAAACAGGGATAGCCTGGCTGAAACAGACATCCCAGCAAACAAACAGGGTTGGTCTAGCTGGAACAGAAGACCCAGTAAATAAATGGGGTTAGTCCAGCTGGAACAGAAAACCTACCAGAAAAACCTACTAGTAAATTATTAACCAGGGGGTGGTCTTGCAAGCACAGATGTCCTAGTAAATAAGTTGGGCTGGTCTAAATGAAACAGAAGACCTAGCAAATAAACAGGGAGTGGTTTAGTTGGCACAGGACAACTAGTAAATAAACAGGGCTAGTCTAGCTACAACAGAAGACCTAGTACACAAACAGGTCTGGTCTGGGCAGATGAAACTAGTTGTGATAGCTCCCACCATTTTTAGACTTGCTTGACTGGGCCAATCAAACAAATGGACCCCCCTCCCCATCCTCTATCAGCACTCACCCATTGCCATAATTAAGCCAGGAGCAGAAGCTCTCGACAACATGGGGCTGTATCTGGTGAATGGGTACAACTTGCCAAACTCCTGAGACACATGCAATGAGCAGTTTGACTAAAGAGGAAAAGAGGAAAAGTAAATAAATATATTAATAAAATGTACTAGATACAAATCCGTTTCTCAAAGAAACAATTCTCGATTTTGTTCCAAAAGATATCTATCTTAGATCTGTTACGAGGAACAGATTTTAATTACTGCCTCACCACTACAGATACAATCTATGTTGATTAATGTTAAATGGGCATAACAATTTTACTGATTATATCTCTACTGTTAAATATATACAACTTATAATATGTATCTGTAATGGTAATCTGAAATAAAAGATAATGTTGAAGATCATTTAATGTCAACTTAGTCGTTTGAGAACGTAACATCTAGTGTTAGTTTACCGTATACATCTCTAGTAAGCCCCCCTTTCTGAAGCCAGAAATGTATTAATTAAAATAAGCCCCCTCTCTATTAAGTCCTTCTCAACTAGAAGTAAATAAGCCCCCAGGGTTAATAAAGACAGTTAAACTGTTTAGTATTGCAAGAAATTGACAACTTAAAAGAACTGTAATGGAGCACTGACATTCTTCTCATGTGTGTGAAAGATGGGCAAATAAAAAAAATTAGAGTCATGCCAATGAAATTCTGTTGAATTTATTAAGCCCCCCCCCCCTCTAATAAGAGCACCTTTCTAAAGTGCTGGGAAACAATAAGTCCCTGGAGAGCTTAACAGTAAGAGAAAATATGGTTATTGAAAAACCAGGACAGCTTGCAACTATTGTGATCAAAATTCGAGTTAGAATAGAAAGCTTAAAAACAAAATCAATCCTTGTACTGTGAAACCAAAGTTTAAACCACTGACTACAATTTTGTCCTACCAGTGCAAATGAATCTACACTCTAATAGTTTGTTACTTACTGCATGGGAATTTCAATTTACTAGTTACTTACTGGATCACAATTTATCTGATTCCCATCAGCATCCTGTGACGGTGCTGGCAGGTGGCGCCATTCACCACCCTTGTCAAAGGTGATCCAGGAACTGAGATGTCGTCGCCCAACAGAACCATCTTCTAACTGGGTGGCAATGTACACACCTCGTAGTCCCTCTACTTTGTGGAGGTCGATAAAAGTGTGGTCCATGAACCTCCTTCAAAAGAAGTTGAAAAAATATTAAAATGTTCAGTAAACTGCAAAACAGCAAAAGGGTTTCCAGGTCAGTGGATACATCCTAAAATTTCCGTCAGATTATGGATTGTAAATATAGTTATTGCAAACCAACAGATCCTATAATATAAAAGTTGTGCGGATTTGGATTTATAGGTCAATAAATTATATGAACTGCATTTCAGGTTTAACAGATTACTCCAGTTAACAAAACTAAAGACAAATGCATGGAAACAAATAATAAGAAACTGATAATTCTTAAATAATTACCTTAACCATGCACTTCCAGAACCTTTGGAGAAGAAGAGAATTCGCTCCAGAGACAAGCTGTACCTAAGACCACCTGCCTCAGAAATGTACAGATGAGCTGTCCTGCGATTGTGGGAAACTCCCAAAAACACTTGGTCTTCTGATGCATCTGCAACATAGAATTCCTGCAACGACAATAAAATTAGCTGTTTCTATATCTCTTTACTTCTTTTGATAAACCTATTTTCTGTTTTCACCCATGCCAGTTCATTAGACATAAATTACACAAAAAATGAAAAAACTTGATGTTGCAAAATTTGATCTGAAGAGATTAACAAAAATTAAATTACTTCTTTTACTCTTTTAGGTTTTTTTTATTTTCATGTTTTCTCAAATTATCATATTCATGCTGGTTCTCAAATTGCTTTTATTACTTGTATACTTCTTCTGTGGAGCACATGTTGTTTCAAGCCATTCTCATTAAGTTTGAACTTAATTATCAATAACTTTCTAATTCATTTGATGATCTTGTATCTCGATTTTGTATATAATTAGTTACTTTTTTTAAAAGAAGCAGAATGACTAATTTTTAATGTCTGTTTCCCCACCATCAAACTCAGTTTGTGAGTCGGACTCACTTATCAAGGCTGATTCAGAGTCCGCATTATTGAATGTATTTTGTTTTAAGTTTGAAAACATGTCTTAAAAATATTGGGAAGAGGTTGCAGGATGATTCATGGGACTATTGTCCCATTGTTTGATGCAGTAACCTATGGATCATTACTAGTAAGGGATCATAAAAATGTTAACATCCATTGAGATATGTTACTATGGGATGATGGTTCTGATCCGTGGGAATGCCTCAGGTGTTGTTTCAGTTACTTCTAGCTGGTACATACAGACCATAGATGTCTGGATAAACTTACCATTGATGCTTGATTTGTAGGAATGTGTGCCTCTTGAAAGGGGCCTCTGTTATGTGATACCATCATCACCAGCCCATTACCTGAGCTCTGTAACCGGAAACACAACAAGTTTGGCTAGGAATGCAACTACCACTCATAATCTGTTAGTGGAACAAACTAAAGCTTTGCCATTAATACTGTATTTAAACATGATTGTATAATAGGCACCTTTTCTCACAAATTTTGCTCTTAAAATTGAGATAGGCATTATACAGGGAACCTTCTGTTTTCATTTGAATAGATTTGCATAACATTACAAAAGAATTAAGTCGAGCAATTCCCTTTTTCATAAGACATGGAGAAAGAGCCCTAGTTTATGTAAACTTATAGAATGTTACTTTCCATCTATAAGAGGATTTTGAGGTAAACCTACCGCTGCTTTTGTAGCAAACAAGTAATTGTCAATTGGCCTGAAATCATTCACTCCAGATATCAAAGAAACAGCAGTGTTGGAAAAGTAGTCTGTCCGCACCACAATGGACTTCCCAGCTTTAAAAAAATCAGGAGAGAACAAGACTGCATCACTGAGCTCAATTACTCAAAAATTAAAATTTACATTGTGCTAAAGAAGTCTAAGTGTGTCTGGAGGTGTTTAGAGGTGTCTAGAGGTATGAAGTTTAGTGTGAAGAGGTATTTGGTATAAGAGTCTAGAAGTGTCTACAGGTTTGTTGGTGACCTGATGTTTCAATGTGTCCAGAAGTGACATGTCCATGTGTGTCCGAATGTACTATCTAGAGGTGTCTAGAGCTGTCAAGACACATCAAAAGATGTCTTTGTGTAAAAGGAGTACAGATGTTCTAGATGTCTAGAAGTACCTCAGGGTGTCTAGAGCTGTCAAGACACATAAAAAGATGTCTCTGTGTAAAAGGAGTTGATGTTTCTAGATGTCTAGAAGTACCTCTGGGTTTCTAGAGGTGTTCAGATGCATCAAAAGATGTTTGTGTATAAAAGGAGTACAGGTGTTTCTAGATGCTTGTCTAGATGTACCTCGGGGTGTCTAGAGGTGTTCAGATGTGTCAACAGCTGTCTATGTGTGATCAAAGGAGTACAGAGGTATCAAGAGGTACCTAGTGGTGTCTAGAAATAACCAAATAACGTGATGGTTCTAGATGGCTAGAAAGGTCTCAGGGTGCCTAGAGGTGTTGGGAGGTGTTTGATGTGTCAAGATGCCTAGAAGTGATTAGAAGTTTACAAGGTGACCATAGTTGACTAGTGTCAAGAGGTACCTAAGATGTGATCAAAGGTGTACGGCTAAGTCTCCAGAGACGTCTAGTGATCTCCAGAAGCGACTAGACATGTCTGAAGGTGTACAATCAGTGTTTATGAAACATATAATTTTTATATATAAACAGTGTTAAGAAGTATGAAGAAATGTCTTGAGATGTCTGGAGGTAAATATAGTTGAACAGGTTTAAAAGTATAAAGTGATGTGTAGAAGTGTCTAGCGGTGTCTGAAGGTGTATAAAGGTGTACATAACTGTCTAGAGGTGTTTAGAAATAGAGATAACTAGAAGTGTCTAGAGATGTCTGAACATGTATATAGGTGTACAGAACTGTCAAGGTGTCCAGAAGCATTAAGAGATGCCTACATGTCAGGGCTTGATTTTAAGGAAAATTTCTTGTTGTACATGGGGCCACAACGATTTATTTTTTAGTCGTCCATCAAAAGTTGAGGTCGCCCTAAATAAAAGTGACTCAACTAGCTATAATGGTTGTTTCAGTGTGTTTTATCCTTTTTTCCATTTAAAATTTTAACTAGAAGTAAGGCCAAACCAAATTAATTTGTAACATATATCAATCTGTTGGTTCTAGTTGTCCAAAGGATGACTTAGCTACTACTCTTGGTTGTCCCATGAAGATTTCGGTTGGCTCTGACGAATGGACAATTGTAAAAATCAAGCCCTGCACGTAAATGTACATAGAGTTTCTCTTTCGATTGACAGTTTTAACAACACTGTCAGTGTAGGATTTGTCATGTATGTCATAATATCATCAGTCCAACAATGTACTGTCACAACACAGGCACTGCCATATACCTTGCAGCTAGCAAATCACTATCTCAGCATTTATACTGTCTTTTTTTGTAACATTGGTGTCACAGGCAGTGTCACACACACTGCTGTTACATTCGAGTTTTATATTAAAATTTTTACGTACAATGAAAGGACTGGCTCAAAAGAATATTAATTTTATTTTTAGATAATTATATTGATTGGCTAGAAAAATTTCTCTAGTTTTCTCATTATTTGGAACATGTGAAAGATCTTGTTTTTCTCTGTAATATCTTAGAGTTTGAAAAACATTTGAGACAAGCTTGCTTTGGAAAATTTAAGAATGCAATTCATTCTGTGTACTTAAATTCTGATTCACTAATTTAACAGAGCTCAGATCTCTGTTTTTTAAGTAATTGTTGTTAGTGCCACTAACCTATGATTTTTAGTAAGTATCATCATAAAAGATTTAAGTGGGACTTACGCTCATTTTTTTTTTTGAATTACTTGAAGAGATCAACGAACCACTCCAATCTGTTTTTTTGGTGATTTTTGACATAAGTGAAATCAAGTTTCATTTTTTGCTAACAATTGTCACCTTGTAAAATTCAGCAAAGTTTGTTGAATGTTAAAACTTGGACATCTGGAACTTTTTCCCAAGTTGTTCATTTTAGAATTTATAAAAAAAATATGAGACTTCAAACACTAAGCAAAGAAAAAGGCCATAAGAATGAAAGTAAAAGGAGATTCTCAATTCCTTACGACAGTTTTGGACATGACTAAGCAGTCTATTGTCTTACTAGATTTTGCATACGTAACGACAATACAACAAATTTTGACCAAGCCATGACTTTTTGTATTGCACCCCTAACTCACAGAGAAAACTGACTTTGAAGAAAATGCAGTTGTGTTTGATGCTCTAAAAAAATTGTATTTTTCCGAAGACTACCTAGTATGTTTATCAAAAATCAAATTTTCATCGTAACCAAAAAAATTGTGGATTTTGAAAGTGAGATCTGAGTTCTGCGTAAAATTCTTTGCAAATACCAGAAATCAGCCGAATTAGAAGTGTAAGAACACAACCCTAATATTAGTTATAAAATTAATTAGTGATACACATTGTACAACTTTGTTGATGTGTTAAGACTTGTTGCTGTTGTTGTTTTAATGTTAGCTAGCGTAGTTTACTATTAGTATGTTATTAAAACCATTGAAATGCTAACAGAAGCTTAAGGCCTTATGTCCTGCCATATTAAGCTTTTCACTCCAGCCTGGTAATTCAAAGGAAAAACGTCAAATTAATTTTATTAATAATCGAACGACTAGTTGATAAATTGGTTATAATATAAGTTATCACTTAGTTATACAATGCAATAACTAAAATCATTATTAATAATTATAAATATTTACACAAAAACAAGAAATGGTTTTCTTCAGACAAAAAGTAAGATTAAAAATGTTTCATAGTTAATTTTAATTCAGGACATTAAACTGGAAGACGTTTTTTTTTCACAGTTTCTGTGAGATAGCAAAGCTATAGTTGACTTGGCATTGCTAAAAATTCTCCCTATCCTTGACACATAATTCAGCGTCATTACTATATGCTAACCTGTTTTGTATCTCTAATCATGCCAAATCAATCATAGCCTCTGACAGTACAAGACAAAAAATGGTTACATTTAAGGAAGTGTTAAAAGGGATTTTATTACAATACTGCACCATTTGCCTCTGGCAATCTGTAAATTCATACCTAATGTACAGTACTACATTATATCTAATGTAGTTTCACGGAATAACTGTTTAATAAATAGACCAATTCCAATATATTGAAATTCAGCCTGAAACAAAAGACATTAACTCAAGGCTCTGGGGAATAAAATACATGTATAGAGTTTGTATGGATTATTCCCCAGAGCCTTGTGTTGATGTCTTTTGTTTCAGGCTGAATTTTAATATATATGGAAGTGGGTCTATTACCTGGAAATAACATCTTATATGCAATAACAAGGACCAGATCTAGATGCATGGCCCCTATCTTACTACCATTTCATAGCTGACTTTGTTGTACAAAACAGAAAACAAATTGTTACCATTAGCATTTTGATCCTGTACTGACAGTAGCTGCTTGGATAATGGTCATAAGGGTGAAGTGGCAGTGGTGTAAACATTTGCTATGTGGCAGACTACATGCAGACTGTACCATTTGCACAGTCTTGAGTCATATTACCAGTATCTTTCCAGTTACCCCACTAAAGTGGATCTACAGTTTCTGGAAAGGGGAAAAGCACCTAACCCCAAGGGGGGTACTCCCTATACAATGTAGTTAGATGTCGGAGGCGATCATCAAATTTTCCATGGGTTGAAATTGGTGATCCAGTATTTTTTAGGGGTTTTCTTGGGCAAAATCTGAGATTTGAGATAACCTCACGGCTGGTAATTTTTAGGGGTATTCCTGGCACTAATTAGGATCCAGTCTCATTTTCCAAAACTGGAATTTTCATACTCATTATATTCCGGTTATTTCTAAACCAGAGAAGTATATTTTTGTGTAGCAAAATTTGAGGGCCAGATATTTTATAGAGTATTTATTTAGGTTTTCCGACAAGCTTCCCTGACATCTTACAAAGGGATTACCCCCCCCCCCCTCTGGGGGGACCAAACATGGACCAAAGGCATCTTCCAGTTTGCCAGCTAGAAGTCTTTTTTCTGGTTCCTATCGCTTGCAGGATTTTGTCTTTATTATTTACCAGGTGTACACAATAATTTTTTTTAATATTTGGACTATCCCCCCTCCCAAACCCCTTCATGTTTCTAGTGGTGGTAAAAAAGTTCAAGAAACTTACTCTTTAGCTCCTCGCGCTCAATGTACAATATGTTGTCATTATTGTCATATGGTCGAATTCCCCTAAAAAATAAATCAATTCGTAATTTCTTGTTAGAATGCTGTATCCCAATAAGTGGAATCTACCTAATGTCAATGACTGTTTTTCTATCGAAGAACCTCATTCCAAAACGGAAAGAAAAGCCTATAATCCCCCTCCCTTCCCAGACTTAGAAGGGGGAAAGTGACCAGAAAAACACAATAAATTTTGTTATGTAAGATTTGTTGAGGAGTCAGTGTAACAGACAAAAAGCTAAAAATTTCCCAGTATTTAAAAAGTTACTTACTGAAATCATCACTTAAGCGGTTTTTTTGCACTGAGCTCTTCCCTTACTTGTAAAAATAATAATTTACAATTACATAGTTGAGTACTAGAAAATATTAAAATTTAAAAGTTGAAACGTTGAAAATCAGGCTGGGTCTTGCATGTTTGGTAAAATGAAAGTAATAATAATAAAAAATATAGAAATTTAAAATCTACAGTTTTCCGTGAGCATGGACTGAGACACATTGTTGGAAATAGCTTTTTTTAAAACATTCTGTTCTACATTTACAAAGTGATGGTCTGTTAATGAATTACAACAAGCGGCAGTCGCAGGAACAAGATGGTTTAGATGTGATCTGGGTCTCTGGCACCCACCCACTGGCAACTGTGATTACAGAATGATACATGTGTATATAATTTTATAATCATATACTTACCACCAGTATGAGCGCACATTTTCATCCTTCAGTTTCCAAGTTACACCAAAGTCTCGAGACACATAAAGCTATTTGTTAAAAACAAAAACAGCTGTAAGTAACCTTCATATCTGAAATCGGTATTCATTCTTAACAATTTTGGGTAGGACTGTACATGTACCATCTGAATCACAAACTTCCAACTTTGTTCTGGAACAAATTTTCTCTTTTCTGCCAAGCTTAGAACCCTGGTTTAAAGGTAATTCAAATTTCTTGAGTCCACAAATATCAAATTTCCCAAAATTTATCACCCTTCTATTTTACAGAAAGCTGTTCCTAATGGAAAAACAGATACCATGTGAGCCCCCTTTCCCCCAAAAAATACCCTACTGGGCATCATATGGCCACAATTGTAGTCAATATATGGGATCACCCCCTCTCCCCAAGTACTTATTTCTACTGTTAGCTACAGTATACCATAAAAACATCTCAAAATAGAACATGAACAGGTGTTAATTTGACCCTTGGCTTTGGGCCTTAAATTTGTGCCATTTGACCAATTACCAAAAGTGTTTGCACATCTGTTCCTTGATTTGTGAACACATCTTTTGACACTAACCAGATTTAATTTTATTTTTAATTAGTGCATTATTTAGTTTTTTCTCTGAGGGGAGCAGTACATTGCTACAGGTTTCCCCAATTACAGCCAACCCCTTGTTGGGGAAGAGGCATTTGCCCACTCCACTCAAAAAGGTATGGGGTCTTTTAAGTCCCCCGACAAAACGTCGAGAGACCTGACCAACGGCTTAACATCCCTCTCAATGGATGGTGTGGCAAAAGAAGGTTGCCCAAAGTTCAACCCTCCATCAGGCCGGGGATTGAACCCGGGACCACCTGGTTAGCAGTCAGATATCTTACCAATTCTACATGTACCAATCAGGCACATGATGTCGTCGTCATGGTTTAAAGTCACAAAAGTTGTTAATGTTTTGAAAGTTGTCAACTTTTTGAGCATTACAAAATAACAATTATAAGCTTAAAGTTTTTTTTGTTTTCTTCTAGTTACTTTATAGTTTTAGCCTCTACAACCATACAATTCATGTATTTTCTAATTATTTCTAAAAACTTATTAGCTCAAGTTAATCAAAATCTTGAAAATGGAAATTCCAAATGATCACCAAAATCCACCATTTTGACTTTTTGACTTGTTACCATGACAACAACAGCTTATTAGTTGACCACTGTTTGTAGAGAAATTTATTACTAGATCAAGTAATAATTGCATGCTAAGTGGCATGTGCTAATTCCTAACAATTTGGAAGTTATGGGGAGTCAGCTCATAAGCATTGTTTGTCCTTGAATATGGTGTCTTTTTTACATGTAAAAAACTAAACAGAACTCAATTTTTTTTAAAATCTTAATAGGTTCAAGGTTTACAGGTAGCTCAACTTTTGGACCTCCCTTGTGGATTTTTTATGGGAGTTCCCCCAATTATCCACCCACCCCCTTTCCCCCCTCCCCCTAACTATCTACAGTACCGCTCATGCATAACTTTACCATCCGCGTACACACGCAATGAGTGACTCGTGTGTAATGAGCTTGAGCATCAATGCCACTCGCATTTACACGTTAACAATTTGTGCATAATTTAACTCACAATTGCGCTTCACTCATGATTTATGCGTAAAGTACAATTTAGTTTAGTCCCAAGTGAATTCACTGGATATGAAAAGAGAATAAGAGTCTTGGCAAAGGAATATTCATACTGCCAATTCATGTGTGAAAACGATCGCTGAAAGTTGTTGCCAATCAAGTCGGTCAAGTTCGATTTTCATTGACAATCAAAGCTGTTGGGACCGTGTCGATTTTAATCTTTAGTACCTGTCGATATTTCAATGACACTGCATGAAGTAGTTTTAAAGTTGCTCATGATTTGTTTCAAAGATCCATTGATAATTCTTCTGCAGACCCAGAAACGGTTCGAATGAAACTCTGAAAATGACGACTTGGAAGTTGACTGACCCAGCTGCTTGAATATTTCGCAATCTGTTATTTTGTCTTTTGTAGAGTAGAAATGTTTTCAACTAAACTACAACTAAATTCTGTGTTCTTTAAAAACGGCCAACTCTCAAAATTTGATCACTTTTGCAATATCCATGAAGACCCATGAATAAACTTGTAAGAAGTTGTGGTCAGATGATGCAACCAACCGAGCGTGGAAATTGTCACGATTCTAAAAGCTTCCAGGTTGTCGATTTCACCTCTCCATTGGTTCAGGGGAAATAGGTTTCAAAACGAAAAACTCATCGCAAGAAATGATTCAGACGCGTAACTGTTTAGTTTGAATAAAAAGTGTTTAGTCAATGCCACAACAATTTGAAAACTATAAAAAGGACGTAGAACTGCAGAAAGTTTGTCATGACACGAGCTCAATCACGAGCCAGTTGCGTGCAAATGCAAGCTAATTTGGAAGCCACAAGTCTCAGTTAAATTTATTCTTGATTTCATATATCTAAAAGGCTTGCTCTGAAATACTTAGAGATAAGATTCTTCATAACTCCATGGTTGGAAAGAATGTTTGTGGTTTATCAACTGCTATTCAGTGAAACAAGTTTCGAAACTCCTTCCGAAATCTATTTTCCATAGAAACTCTGATTTGCATTGTCGTTCCGCTTGAAATAATCGACCCAATATATGAATTGTAAGAGAATTGGAAATTGCTTGAGTGTGAAACTTTCAAGAAAACTTTTGCCTCAAACTGATCTAAAACTCAAATCTGCAGTTGGACAATTTTGTTTATTTAAAAGTGACCTTAATTGACACACTTGTAGCACACGGGTCAAACAAAGTTGTACCGTGACAAGGGCACGCTCATCAAATCTTGTGAATGATATCGCCCAAAACATCGCTCTGATGCAAGAAATTGGGGTTTTTGTTATCGACAAACTATGCAATCATATGTAAAGAGACTTTAACCTTGCAAGCGTTGGTTGTACTGTATGTAATGCATGTTTTCATGTCGAGACAATTGACGCAATTCAATCATGAATTTGCCGATCTCTTTCAAACAACTTTTAAAAAGCCGTGCTCAGTCCCTCACATTTAGTATCTTCTAAAGACATCAAAACATATGAAAGAATGTTGGCACTTCCCACTGATGTGTATTTCAAGAAACTTGGATTTCCCGCTGGAAACGAACGGATGAAATGGTTGGAGTGGTTTCATGTTGAGATGAATAGCCGCGATTCAATCGTGATTTTGCATATATCTTTCTTGTTCTGTCGCTAACATTCTTAAAGCATCAAAGCAAATGAAAGGATGTTGGCACTTCCGCTGGTATATATTTCAGGAAACTTGGATTTGCCCGCTCTCTTAATGGTCTTTGTTCTCTTATTACCAAGTGTACAAGCTCCAAACAACAGACTTTGCACGCGTAACCCACGTGTGAATTACTCGTTTGTATTCTTGCATATCTAATTGCAAGCGCCAAATACGCGTGCATATTCAAACAAGTGACTCGCTCGGCGCGATGCATACCTTGCACGAGTGGTAAAGTTATGCGTGAGCGGTACTGTACAAACATTTGAAACCATTTGTTTGCATGTTACTTTCATTTTCACTAAACAAGTAACTCCAGAACAGTTTATCCTAATTTGTGCCAACTTTTTTTTCCTTCTTTTTGAACAGGAATAATAAAATACAAAGATGGGGTAATCATTTTTTTTTTTGAAACTGCTACATAATAACATTGATCAATGTCAGTATCTCATATCATGAGATTCTATTCAAAAATTGTAAAGCATGCTTTAACTCTAAATTTTGAATGATTTTCTTCTTAGGAAGAAGAACTTCGTACCTCCGGTGACACAAAGTACACCCACCTCAGTGATGATTTACATGTACTGATTGAAGTTGAAGCCCCCCCAGGCCAGGCTCACGCCAGACTTGGAATAGCAATTGAAGAAATCAAGAAATTTCTCAAGCCAGTAAGTTAAACACAATTACAAAATGCAAAAGTCGTCCGGTTGTCAGAGATGACTGAAATCTTTGTGGGTCAACCAAGAGTAGTAGCTTAGTCGTCCAAAGGACGACTAGAACCAGCCGATTGATGTATGTTACAAATTGATTTGGTTTGGCCTTCTATTTAAAAATTTAAATGGAAAAAAATATAAAAGACACTGAAATACCTGCTGAAAAGCTGAGGCATTGTACACTGCTGAATTTGTGAAAACTTAATTAAAAGAATTGCTGAAAAAATGACCACAATTTATTTTCTCAGGAATTAAATGATGAAATACATCAAGAACAGATGCGTGAAATGGCAATTCTCAGTGGGATGGGAGAAGAACAAGTGCCACCGCCTGGCCACATCCCTGGCCCTGCACCACACCCAGGTCCCCCTGGTCATGGAAGGGGTACACGTGTCATTCCAGCCCACCCTCATCCTGGTAGAGGAGCACCCATAATCCGAGGACACTCACCAATCATAAGGGGGCGTGGCATGCCTGCTCGCAGAGTTGTCACTTCAATGGCAGCAAGATCAGCTGCAGCACTTCCTGCTTCACCAACACTTGCTCACGCTGCACCGAGATCAGCAGCACCAGCTATAGATCCCTATGCAGTGAGTACTCAAAAATATGAATTGTTATTGGTGGTACTTTAGTGAACTCAGGTTTGTTAAACTATTTAGAGAACAGTGTTTTCTTCATCCTTGAAAAACAACTGAAGATACTTTACTTGGGAAATCAGGTGTAGCTATCTAGCTATTCAAACTTCAGAGTCCCAATTTACTAGCTGGGAAAAGTGGTAAAACTGTGTATGAGCCTTAAATATTGTTACTTGCCCTCGTTTAGTGTTAATTCTCTTGGGTGCATGAAGCAAATGAATGACTGACTATGTTAAACTCAAAAAGATTAAATAAATGCATACTTTATGTAGACAGTCATTTAATATTCTGTAAGTTTCTTTGGTAGGTTTTTCAATATTTTTAGGTATTTGAGCAAAAATTAATTTATTCAGTAGGTTAATATTATTTCTTAAACAACATCATTAACTGGTATCTGAGCTATATTTGTTATCTATTGTTAAATGTTATGTAAATATTTGATGAAGTTTTGAACATGAACAAATTCTGGTGTTTTATATCTACATTATTACGTTGATAATTTATTGTCAATAACATTAATAGTTTTTATCCAGCCTTACATTAAATAAATAAAAGGAAAGGGGCCATAATTTATAATTAATGTTGAATGGCCAAGTGTAAAAGGTCAACAAGTTTGAATGTTGCCCCCTAAACACTTTCATGTCAGTGATCAAGTTTACAGTGCTAATTTTGAAATCATGATAAAGAGTAGTTCTTAGTTGTTATACTGTAAAATTTTGTTTTTTGAAAAATCAGAAGATTGTTGTTTTTAACAGAATGCTATTGTGAGGCGGTTATATAAAACCTTCTGGAGCAGATTTTATGTGGATATCTAAGATTATTCTGTAAAATTTTATTTGAATAATTGTATGATTTCGTTTACTTTTTGTTTCTATTAATGTTTTTTCATCAGCAGTCTTTGAGACATGTTATTTATAATAAACTTTGTAATCATTTTTCAGTTTGTTTCCATAAGTCAGCATGTTAGTGACTGATAAACTTTCATAATTTCAAACCTATTACAAAACAGCTGGGGAAATTAAGCTTAAAATTAACACAAGAATTATGTTTGTCATGAATACCATGTTTATGATAATGAGTGTAATTTTCATAGTCAACAAAATTTAGATTAATTTTCAGTTCACTAGGTCTCTTTCATTTTCTTGAATTCAAGCTAATTTTTCTAAATTACTGAAAGAAACAAATATGAATATGTATGCTTTTGGTTGAATATAGTTGGCCAAACCCAATAAATCAATCATGTAATAATTTATTTTAAAGTTCCTAATTCTTGTTTGTTGTTACAAGGGGCACACAGGCAACATTCGACATGTGACAGTAACAGTGAGTGTTCATCTCATGTTTTTTTCATTTTATCATGTTTGATATTCTTAACCACCACATTAAACAAAAACATACAAAGCTTTAAAATTAAATTGAAAATCAACAATTACTGGACTTAATGGTATTACCTTGAGATCAGGAGTTGGTATTTGAAGGTAAAAAAAGTCAATTGGTGTAAAGCCTGGCAGTGATGCTTTTCTTCTCAGTTGACCAGTCATGTTCCCTAAAATACTAAAGAAAGAAAGGTTGTTGTAACTTCCAGATTTTCTTTTTAAATTAATAGATTAATTAAAATTTGTGGGGCTTAATGTAAAACTTCTCGCTTACAGTTGGGCCAGACCAATCTAGTTAATTGAAGCTTGGATCTGATGGGCCTTGTTTTGAGGCGAACCAAGTTGAAATAAAAATGGTGTAAAAATTCTACTGAAATTTAAAGAATTGTATAAAGTTCTAGTCAGAGCTAAGGAAAACAAAGCGCAACTGCACAACTATAAAAACAAGACAAATTATTCAGTCTGTGTCCACACAACTTTATAGAATCGTCACTTGTTGGCAAGTTATGTGGTCAAGCAAATGTCATGTTGGTTGCTATTTTAAAAAGAACTTAAATGAACAAAGTAAGCAGTCTACTCTCTTTAGTGCAATCAGGAATAGTCAACTTATGTTTCTAAAACCCAAACTACAAGTGATACCCAGTTCTAACATATTTCAAAACAACCTGCAAACCAATGTTTAATCGGGCCTCTAGTTATGTTTTTGGAAAAAAAACTTCCATTTTTGTCAAATAATCAGGCAAGAAAGAAAAACCTTAAGTTAACTGTCATTTTTCAACTTGACTCTTTTCACTGGTAAGAAGAATCTTGAAAACTTTTAGGAAATGGACACTGGGGTTTTCTTAGTTAATTAGATGTTACCACTTGGAGGTTTTCACACAGGCTCATTTTAATTTGCAGCCAAAACCTTGGAGAATCAGCTTTTAAATAAACAGCATTTTAGAACCAAATAATAAGTTACTAGATAAAAAAATGGCTTACACTTTGGTGCAAAACAAAACAATTTCCTCACACACAAATATATATTTACAAAATTAATATAATTTCGAATACAAGTTTTCATAAGTTGTGCTACTGTTTCTGCAAAAGCAGTTTAATCAGTTTATACTTTAAAAACATCAAAACACAAGCAAGTTTTAATTTGAAAACTGGATTGTAAAGCATACTATTTTTATGCTAAAAAATTTATAACTTAAATGGGGCTCTAGAAAATGTTGCTAAAATTACAAATGTCTTGTGTAAAATATAAAGAAGTTCACACTGTAAGTTACTATTTTACTGTTAAAGTCTGGTTTGTCATATTGATGTACTCTCCTTAATGGTCCATAATATTTTAAGAAACATTATTTAAAGAACTGCAGAATACAAGAATTGTTTCCTATGAAGGGGGATTTGTAAAAACTGGAGCCAAAGCAAAAATGTTGGGGTTATAAATTAATCTTTTTATTCAACTTTTTTTGGACCAACTGATCAACCCTCAAATTTAAAAAATTGGTGCTTCAAGTAATTAAACAGATCTGGCCTTTCAGTGACAATCATCCCCAGTTTGGCTGAGTAGAAACTATTTACCACCAGTTTGATTTTTTTTACAGTTTTATTGAGTAACTGACCGCATTTGTGTGAATACATTGATCTGCATTTCCATGCTGATAAATTTGATTTATACCGGTATATACAAACCATGCGGTAGCAGCAAATTTGCTTTTGTATCTGTTTCCATCATAATAGAAATGTATACTATGTATTTTTTCACTTTTTCTGACTGACCAACTCCTTAGTACTTTTTAAAAAAATCTCCACCCCAAAAATTTAATTTGGTGTGGCCTTAAGGTGTAATGTTCTTCATCAATGATAATTTTCCTGTTTAACAAAAAAATTGGGAAGGTTGCATAAAGTAACTGAAAATTAATGTGTGTTTTATCTGATCTATCAATCATTCAAAACTTGGTTATCACCTGCAGATGCATTTTAGGATAAGACCAATTTGAAATAATTTACAAACATGAAACTATAAACTGGATGGAATCCCCCTTCTGCTAGTCTTGATAGGAGCATGTCGACAGTAATAACAGTTTTACTTTGAGAGTCAGGATGCCAGTATAATAATGATTCAGGTATAACTTTGTACTTGACCTTCTCATTATTAGCTGTAGCATCTCTAATTAAAACTATAAATTAAGCTAGAAGTAAGTTTTTTGTTTATAAGAACAAGTTTTAAGCATGTTTTGATCAACTATTAATAGGGTGTGCAACACATCCTCCAACCACAACCACCACCTCCACCTAATGTTATCCAACATGCACCACCTGAGGCACCACTGATCGTAAGTTGTTGCTAATTTACATTAGAGCTGTATAAATACCTCCCTCTTCACTGGCTCATCTCAAAAATATATACTTGCTTAAATTCTTGGCTGTGGTGTTCTAAACTATAGATTAAAAATTTAAAGCAAATAATTGTCAAAGTAACGGATTCTTGTTTGAAAATGTTTGATTGAAGCATTAGTTTTTTTAATTAAACTTGAATGGGAGTCATTTACACAGCCTGTTAACTGTAAGTACTAAACTTGATCAATTTGTCATTTTTGTCAGAATAATAATTGTCTTCTAAATTAATATATTTGTGTAATTAAACTAGTAACATTATAAGTAAATTTTCTTATGTGTCAGTAACTTAAACTATATAACTTAAAAATTTCTACATAAGTTTGGTTTTAACTCTTGTATTGGTGTCTCCTGTGTTGAATTAAGGAACATAAAGTAGCAACTAATAAAGTAAAAAAAATAAATAAATTAATTCAATTAGATGACAAACAAGATATTTGTACCATGGAATGGGTCATTGTAGAAGAATCCGCCACTACCCCTCTACTCTATGCAAAACAAAGTCATTTGACATCACCCCCTGACTTTCCTTTCCTCTTGCCTATATTTCCATCTATAGCAAAACAACTGCCTCCCCTCCTGCTAAGATTTTCATAACAAAATGCCCCCTGCCCTCCCACTAAGGATTCCAAGCAAAGCTTAGTGAATTAAGTTTGGACACCCTTTGCAAAGTCAAAAGTGTTTGGATTAAAGTTTATCAAGCTGTCTTCACACTTTCCTGTTAAATATTTGGTATAAGTAAGTAATTCATTTTGAGTGGTTGATGCAAGTGATCAGCTCTTTAATTTTCAAACAAAATGAAAATGGTTTTGTATTGATTGTGTAAGGAGACTCAATAGGTGTTGATAAAGTCACTGGATTAAAAGGGTTATCACTGATAAACAACAAAATTCTGATTCTTGAAGTAATTCAAGTTTTCAGTTATTTTATGGAATTCTCTTATTTTGAATTTTGAGAAGTTAGCAGCTGTAAGCACTGCTCTTCAATCAAGCAGAATGTATAGTGGTTTTCAGTGTAAAGATTAAGCTTGTTCTTGCTGTAAGAAAATGAATTGACATGTTCATTTTAACTGGGTCTCTATTTTCAACTTCAAAGGGTTATGAAACCTATGAACCTGGTTATGAGTATGAAGCTGCATACCCGGAAAGTGGGTAAGTAGAGAGATTGTTGCATATCTTTTTCTGTAAACAATGAAACTGGGGTGCAAGGAGGCATCCCTTTTGTTGTGACCTTTGCTTCAAACAGTCATATAATATTGGAAACAGATAACAAGTGTGCCTGAAGTGAACTAGAATCACCATACAGCACTTCAAAACACTGTATGATCCAACATACTAACTTGTTGTAAGTCAGCTACTTGTGAGTGTGATCTCTGATACTTTTTTTGTGTTTTTTGTGTGGTTAGGGAGACAGTCTACTATGAGTATGCACAGGGTGGGGAGACGTATGAAACAACCTATCCAGGTGAGAGTTTAATGATTTCTGTAGTTTGCATTTTAATACCAAGTTTGGCATGGTTTTACAGTCCCAGTAGTGATGTTAGAATTGTAGTCAGAAGTCCTTTTTCTGTTGCAATTTTCATTATTATTGTGAAGACTTGATTAAACATGTTTTAAAGGGTGACAACTTTCCTGCTTTTCTGGTTTCAAGAGCATTTGTTCACTTTCAAGTTCTCAGAATAAAAACCTATTAAATACATCTTAAAACTTTCTTTCCTATTATCGAAGTTAGAATTTTTTGGTTTTCTTCACAAAGAGGTAGTAGTAGACAGTTATTCAAGTTATTCAACTTGGAAACTGCAATTTTGAATTCTACAGCAAAACCCTTCTGATTACAGTTCTCACAACACTTCTGTTGACTGTCAACAAGTTTCTGATCAGGTGTCTTCAAAGACAGAATAAGGATGCAACAAGGGCTGCTTGTGACCAAATTGCGAGAAATTTTTCATACAGCAAGTTTTGACAATCCAGAACTAAGATAAGAGGACTTAAGTTTGACTATTTTTTTTTTGGAGGGGGGGGGGGGTAGGACTGAAAAGCTTCTGGAATGCTTTTCATGTTAAGAATAAAAGTTGAAGTTATTAATAGTAATATAATAGTAAAATTGAAACTGTTTTCATCAAAATACAAAGAACTTACAGTCTACTTAAATGCTGCCAACTTTATTGCACTTTATTGCACCAGTTCAAAGAAGTATAAAACATAATTCAATTACCTTATTACTGATGAAACAATGGTAATTTAAAGAGCTTTTATTTATAAACTAAATTACTAGAATTCTTTGCAAGTATCTCTTTGCTCTGTAATTTCACAATCTGAGCTTAACCATTAAAGAGTAACACACTCCTATTCAATCACGGCACTCAAATTAAACTGTCAGTCAGGTATTAAATTGACAGTAGCTGCTATTATAATACATGTAGCTTGGTATCTTTCTAATATTTGCGATTAGTGTTGTATTTGTTCTCAATGTGTATCGTGTAAGGGTAGTAAAATTAAATTACTAAAACTAATTGAAAACACCTACCTTATATTCTTCTGTTAAATTAGACTCTGCTTAATTCTAAGTGGATATAAATTTCCTGTTTTAGCCCCAGCTCGTGTTCAACCTGTTACAACTTTCAAGGCTCCACCGTCCCGCACACCCAAGCGAGTGATAAGAGAAGCAACTCACCCTTATTAAACATCTCAAGGAACTAAAAGATTGCAGGCCTGTTTTGGCCAAATGTAATTTGTGCTTTTAGTGCGGCCCTGAGAGGTCCTGAGCAAGTTACAGACTGCTGACCTGTTTCATAGTTCGTACTTATTTTATGTTTATATACAGTCAGACCATTTTTTATACTGGCCAAGGCGTAAATGTTAGTATTTCATATGCCAACGTTTAAATTCTGTAAACGTGTAATAATGAAGAGTAATATTGAAAAATAGAGCCTTCTGTTAAATTACTGAATGACGAACTTTTGATGACTAAAATGAGTATTTGTAAATGTAAACCTCCATAAAGTATTTCTATATTTCACTCTTAAAAAGGTATTCTAATAACTTCAGTTTCTTTCAAAGATATTATCGATAAGATGTCAACAAATTTTGCCTCAGTAAATACTGACAGCACACACACACACACACATTTGTTCTATATGATACAGCAATTAAAAAACTTGATTACATTTATAGGATTACAGTATCATATTATTAAGTTATAGTTTGAGTTCTCTTAACTAATATAAGACTAAACTAAGCTCTTTTCAGACAAAGGTGATACCTGTTCTTAATGTAATTGTACCGCTCTTAAAACAATCTAAACAATTATAACATTCGGTATTATTACTGTCAATCAGTGGTAAATTACTACATATGTAATGATAAAGTATTAAGCATTTTCTCTAGTAATACTTTCTCTGAGCTATTAAACTAAAAAACTTAAAATAATAGGTTCACTTGTTTACAAACACCATTAAATAGTGTCATACATTAGTTCAAACAATAAATGTTAGTATGTTCTCAAATATTTGATTGAAACAAAAGATTGTGTAAAGTTGCATTACATGGAAACCTTTTACATATAACTAGTTTGTTATATAGATTGCATGACAAGTTGTCGTTAATCAGTGATAACACGTTCTTACAATAAACTTGAATTGAACGGATTTAAGTGTTTTTGTTGATTGAATAACCCCCTTTAAACCTTAACCTTGATAACAGTTCTTGGTGTTCTGGCTAAGCTCAAAGTGTGGCTAAACTTTAAATCTTAATGATAAATTGCAAAACCGTGGATCTGCTCATGTTATCAGCATTTCATCTTGTACGTGAATGCCACTGGAAAAGTTGAAAGTGTAGTTTAAAATCAAGGTAGGTTAATACAGGGTCCGTCCGGGTCCTTAAAAACCTTAAAAGTCCTTAATTTTCACTTTCCAAAATTTGAGGCCTCAAA
>JAOBYE010710581.1:0-11150 GCA_025403585.1 Parazoanthus swiftii
ATGTTCCATTAACCGAACGAAAATACCATTCTGTCGCATGATTTTTGCGCCAAACATGACCATTTCTGGCCTGAAAATAATTTTTCTCACGAGTCTCAAAAAGTAATTTTCATTTCTGCCGTGGTTTTGTCTTCAATCAGGCCAAAAACTACCGGAAACGGTCAAAAAATCATTCTCGATTATCCGAATTTTCGGCATACGCAAACGAATTGTCTGTAAATCGGATAATTGAGGATATTCTGTAGCCTCCTCCGGAGGCATTTCCGAAGTTATCACTCACAGTTTTCGGCAACTTTGGTAAAAAAATAACCACTGGGGAGGCTTGTGGATGGTAAAGCCAACTACTATGGACAAACCTCGTCGGCGGACTGCTTGACAAATGAAGTTTCTGTCACGTAGCACTAATGCCAAGGTCCTTCGCAAAAACTAGCTTTGAGGGCGGACCCTGCTCGGGACTATCTACATGGGCCGTTGAAACCAGGGTACTTAGCCACCCTCGCCTATAGAGAAAATCGCGAATATTTGGTCTCCAAAAACGTAGGTAATACGTTACAAAGGGAGAACGGGGAGTTAGGCCTTTGTTATTTTTCTCTTGTAAATCTAACCGAGTTGGCTTTGTAGGAGGCAAGTCTCAAAATCTCCGTTTGTGATAGAATTTGTTCAGTTAGAAGTAAATCAAACAGAGGCGTTCAATAACCGCTGCCTGACTTCAGGAGGCAATTGTTAAAGCGCAGTTCAGTTACATACGCAAGCGCACTGAAGAACAAGTGTGAATCGCGGTCACGCAAGAATCTTGCGCTCGCCTTGCAATTACATACATGATCCAAAAACAGAGATAACTGGGCACACGAAACCGCTAGCGTATAAGTGTGAAGAGCCTTTCCGTTTTATTCGTACGACGGCGTCGGTAACCCGTTTAACTTTAAAACGCATCAAACGTGTTGTCAGGAGAGACTTAACAGAAGTCCGTGCGAATCACCAAAGTACATACAGTTTCGATGTATCCGTTTAATAACTAATTTTGACGACAATGGACTATTTCTCGCAATAGAATCTAATTATTAGTTACTATTACTTGACAGCATGGTTCATACATCAGCACGTGACATCGAGGCTAAAGCTACGGTGATACAAGCATAAAAAACATGCAACCCGTCTCGCAACATTACTGGAAAAAGGGAACAGAAAGCGAAAACTGTTGTTGAGCTTCTTCCTCCGCCTTTTTGTTTTGCACCAAGAATTATCTTAGAGCGTCTTTGTCATGACTGTCACTCTCAACCAATCAGGAGCGCCGTCCTGTTTACTTGTTGCAAAACAAGTTTGCTTTGGAGTGGTAAAACGCGCAGCATTTGGAGATTTTGTCGCAAAAAGTCGTTTGCAACTTGCAACACACTTTTTGTTGCGAGACAGGTTTTGTAACGCGCGGCACTGCTGTTTAACTGGTTTTGCAGCAATGTTGCGAGACGAGTTGCTCGTATTACCGTAGCTTTAGGATGACTAGAAACTGTTTCTCTTCTCTAGCATGGCAACTGCTGTGCCAACTGCTGTGCGAAGCACAGGCGGCCTCGAAGCCACAACTGTTAACAATCTATTGCTTGTGTGAAATATAAAATAGGTATTAAATGTTATTCTGGTCAAAAAGTTAAGATTAAAAATATTTTGAATGGCCCAACGTCTCAGCTGGCCTCCAGCTTTCATCAGCGGGAAGTGATCAGAAAAAAATCAGCAAACAAATTTAAAATTATAAGTTCTTTGCCAATAAGGCTAATTAAGATCTTGTCTTTGAGGGAAAGATGTAAATCTTTTCCGGGAGCTTCATGACGTCATCGCGGTTGGAGCTTTCTTTAACAAACACTTTACACACCTCCATGTTTAATCTTAATTTTCTAACCAGAGTAAATTCTTGTATTTACCTATGCAACAAGCTGGATACATAAGCACTATTAGTAATCTATTGCCTTTTTACATCAAATTATGCAACGACATCTAATTGGGTGATTTGCCGAAATATAACATAACATTCAGCAATTGCACAAATCCAGCATATCAAACATTTGGAAATATCTGACCAACTAATAACCTTTTTACCGACAAAACACCGGTAAAAAGAAACCCGTGGTTGGTAAGACCTAAAAATGGCACAAGAACAAGCAGAGCGAATTTTTATGTTTGTAATAACATACTTGTTTGCCATCTAACGGCGCGGTTATAGTTGCAGTAACCTATATTCGATTATTCCTCACAAATAACTACTATTTATAAATCTCATATATATCGAATATCCCCCCAAATAGAAAAAGCCAAGCATTTTAGAGAAAGAATCCAAACCGATCTCACAGAAGAAACACACAATCAAGTCTTAATTCGACTTGCGTCACCACAATCCCCACTCTCCCCCCCCCCTCGAAACTCTCCTCTTCGTACCCAAACCTTACCAGCTTAACTGATCAATACCTGTTTTAATTCCGTTTCCATATTTGTAATTTCTGAGCGTTTATTTCTATTCTGAATCACGTCCGGTTCTTTATATTCCCAAAAATAAGAAAAGTAAGTAATTTTCGCATTCAGCGCGAACGTGCTTGTGGGCGGTGGGGAAGGGTGAAAGGGGGGGGGGTTTAGCCCAGGAAACTTTTGTTCCACAATACTTTTACTCAAATCATTAAGTGAAATATAACTAATCACATCGCAGCTACTCCAGTTTTTGTCACTACCCAAAAATAAAATAAAAAATAAAAAAAAAAAAGAACAGAAAGGCAAGACAGATCGTCCAGACCCCTGTGCGATTAATCACTTACGGGAGATCAGCACAGTATAGATTCAGTTAAAAACAAGTAAAATACGCGTAGAGACAACGGAGAACATCCTTATGGAAAGGATTTCGGTTAGCAATTACAATTGTCAAAGTCCTTGGGTGAAAACTCACACAAACTATTTGTGTCCGACACTGGACATAATATCAACAGAAATCCACCTAGATCTACTATTCAACATAAAAACAACCCCAACAATAACTCCCTAGTAACTGATCATTTAATCAAGTAACTCCCTATTCACTCATCCTCTTTGTCCTAAATTTTACAAGCACCATTTTCCCCAGTTTACAACAAGTTGTTGTTCTCCGAAGGATTAACGTACTGGCACGCAAACTGTGTTACAAACACTACAATACCGTTTCTTTTATACTTCTAATCACAATGCGTGAAACTGAACAGGGTTTCAGGTTGACCATCTAAGTATGGTCAGAGCACTCACATATGCTCTATGTCACTAACATACTAATTAACACATGCATATAATTGTATAATTTTTCTACTTGTAATCAAAAACTACAACTGTTCTTTATCTGCAGATTTGTTTAAAGGGTAAAAATTGCATGCAAACTATACTTACCGTTCTGCTAGACTTTAGTTTGGTTTATAATCAAAATATTTGTGAATGTTCACTATCGACCTTTTTCTTTGGTCGAAACACACATAATGTATGTTTTACACTAAAAAAAATCAGATAATACCTTGGATGTCCTTTCAATAAAATTTCAACTCTCATTAAAGTTAACTAAGCTATCTGAGCAAACTACTGACTTGCATTGTTATCAGAAATCATCATCAATGTTGTTCATTTCTTAAATTGAAAGAAATCTGATATATTTAAATGGACGTTTTGTTGTTCTTTTCCAGACCACACAATCATTCCCTTCAAGTTTTTACTTGACGGGTGTATATTTAACAAAGGCACTATGTAAGGACAACCCACTGCGGCTGGCAACACTACACTACTTGTACTGAGGTTTTAATCACAAAATGTTATTAGTGTTTTTTTTTGCAGAGTAATGACTTACTACTGATAAGAGAGCATACAAAATTTGATTAATTAAATGTTTTTGTTGAAGATTTAGGTCAACACTGATTTCTGCAGAAAAGCTTTAATTGCCATACTTTAAATTCATTCCACAGTCTATAACCTTCAGCAATCCTAACCTACATGTACGCACTATTGCTAAATGCAGTGTTCTAACAAGGCCAATACAAAAGGGCACTGCACCCTGTCATTATTCTCAGCGCTCTTTATTTTTATGGATCATTATGTCATTTTCTCGTCATAAATCTTTCCTACAATGTAAAGTTTCAACAAAGTGCAGACGAGTTGTGCTAGAACACTGTTTAAATGGGTGTTGTAAATTATTTCATGATTTGTTGACATCTGCTAAAAGAAATTATGGCAAATAATCAAGAAGTATTGAAAACCATTCTCTATCTTTGAGAGACATGATTGTTATACTCTGTACACTACTGTATACCAACTAAGTTAACACAACCACACAAAGTATTCTAATTGGTTGAGAAATGATTATTAACATGCCTCTCAAACTCGATGATATCATCCCCAGGTGGCCATAGCACACGACACACTGGACACTCCCTATTTGGCACACTGCAATCTGCCACAAGGACTGGTACAGTTGCTGGCGCCTCCTGCTGGTCAGGTATTTCAAGAGACCTGGCTGTGTCTGACGCAGGCAAGGGGTTCTCAATCGATGGTTGCGGAGGAGCCTGTGCTGTTGGTTGCTGGGGCAAATGTGCCCATGGTTGGTTTCCCTGTGCCACTGGCGGCAGAGGGCTGAAGGGCTGTGGTGGTGGGACTTCAGGTCTCTCCAGCCAAACCCACTGTTTCTGTTCAGGAGACCATCTACCATTTGGTGGATATCTTGCCTCTCTGAGCCTCCTGAACCATTGTTCACAAAACGAATTTTTTCTTTGTTCTGTGAAAAAACATTAAGACTTTGTTCATAAGTATCTGACTAAGAAGGACACAAAAATCCCCTTCAAAATGTTTGGCATAATGTGGCACCTTGTCACTAGAAAAACAGCCTAACAGTATTTCCCTCCTTTTTACAGTATAATAAGTAAAATATAAAGCTTTTTCAATAAAATGACTGCTTTAGCAAAGGGTCTTACCAAAATTGCAAAGGATTACAGGAACTTAAACTTTACAAATTGCTGAGCCAGTACTGAAACTACCAATAAATATTAAGTCAACTTAGATTAATTTCATTGTTAGCTGGTTTTATGTACAATTACTGAACTGGTTGGTATGCAATGCAAAAATGCAGGGCTCCAACACCTCCTTTCCTTTCCAATATTCGTTTATTTTTATTTATGCTTTCAACAGCTTTTGTAACAGCTGCATACCTGGAGTAAACAGTGGTAAATCAAGTGACGATAACCCTATCAGCCCCAAACATAACAAATGACCTGTTGTCAAATTCTCCCAAATGGTATTCAAACTTTCCTTTTAAAGAGTTTGGGAGAATTTTGTTTTTCATGTTGGATAGCTTGCAGTGTTTTTCTTAAGGCCGGTACACCGGTACATTGTACCGACGTTCCCCCGTAGCTGTACTGCCTTTCCCCAGTAACGGTGTCTGGAAAAATTTTTTAAAGCCCCCAAATGCACAAAATTGCATCATTTTCCAGGACTCTAAATTTCAAAAATGTTCTTGGGGATGCCCCCAGACCCCTCTAGATGCTTGCACCTTCGGTGCTTGATAACTTTCAACCCAGGTGTACCTGCTTTCCCACTTAGTGTACCCCATTTCCCAAACCTTAAGAAAAACACTGGCTTGTACATGTAGTGTGTGGCCAATTCCTAAATGTGTATTCACACAACAAACAGCTTATTTTGTATTGATGAAAGGAGAAAATAGATACAAGTTAACAGACTAGCTTCAGCTTTAAGAGGTCAAGACAATACCCAGGAGAATGTTGTCAAATGTTGTAATGCTTAAAAGAACTGTGAACTTTGCCAAGAGTTTGCCATGCCTGAACAATTCCTTCACTCTTCCATCCACACAACCTAATATTTTACATTAGAAATATAATGAGAAGACAGACTTTGTTACCTTGTTGTTGGTTCTGTTGCTGCTGCTGGTTGTCCTGCTCTCCTTCATGTTTAACTTCTTCTTCAAATGTTTCTACAAACTTCCTCTCAGCCTCCACATACATTTTCACCTCCCTCTTCCATCGCTGTATTTCATCTTCAAGTTTCACCACCTTCTTCTCCAATTCTTTCTCTCTTTCCTGGTGACACAGTAGTTTCTCTCTGGCTTCTTCACCAAGTTGCTCTCGTTCCTCTTGTTCCTTGGCAAGGGCAAAAGACATCTCCTCTCTCTGTTTCAGCTCTTCTTGTAGATTCACAATCTCATGGACAAGACTTTCCTTCTCTGCCTTTTCTGTTGTAAATGCTCGTTCCATGTTAATGAGTCTGGTGTCCTTGGTATCAAGGTCTGTTTGGAGACTTTCCACCTGAGCTTGCAACTGTTCAAGACTGGCTTGTTCAGCTGCCTGGTTCTGCTGTACAGCCTCAGCTATGACAACATCTTCCACTCGTAGCTTCAGCTCCATGTTTTCTTGTCTTAACTACACAGGTTTAACACGTAAATGTTTATGCTCTGAAACATAAGTACTGTAGAATCTCCCCTTCAACACCACCTCCCTTGATTTTAACAACAGAAAAAATGCACTTAATAAAAACTTCTCATTCTCTTAAATCATATTAGATGTTACATTTTAAAGAGGGGGCAATCCTATATGTGAAGGCTGAGGGTTTCAATCTGTCAAATTTTTTTTTCTTTGCCACTGCCTGACAAACTTGACAATTGTTTATTTTATTTTCAATGGACAATATATAATTTGTTGATAAAAACATGCCAAGCATGAAATGAACTGCAATATATAAACAAAGAGTTCCAAAACAATGTGAATTGTTTAGTTTCTCAAACATATTAGATTATTCTGGAGGGAAAACTAATGCATACAAAATTTATGTTCATTATTTTTCATTGTGCTTGCTTCTTGAAGTATAAATATACCTCTGTTGTCATAACAAAATCTATTTTAAGTATCATGAACACCAAATGTTCAAAGCCAAAGCTAAAAGTTTGGACCAGTGTACCCAAAACCTTTTTACTGTTCCCTTGAAATACATATTATTATTTTTGAAATACATATTATTATAGTTGGGAGAAGTTCAATAGCAGGGTAAACTCATTCTATGAGAACTATCATTTCTCAGTTAATTTAACACACCATCAATATCAGTCATCTTGCTCTGAATTCATTATTCAGACAATTACATTTGAACAACAAGTTTTAACAACTTAAGGCTGTATAATATTGCAAAAGATGACAACAACGATGTCATCACCTGTCATTAGTTAATCGTTAGTAGGTCTTTGACCTCTTGGTTTTGAAATTGGGATGTGGGTGTTGTTGATAGCAAGTTCTTACTACACTCCAGATATAATGAGTTGGCAGACTTTGTAACACGATCTTCTTGTCAGTCCAAAGATCATTCTTTTATAATTTATGAACAATCTAAAAATACCACAGAGCCATATTGCTTCTAAATCATATTCTGACTTGTACAACTTCAAATTAATGACTTAAATAATATTTGCCAAATGGCTGTGGGTCACTACGTTTTACATGTATCTACAGGTTCAAAAAAATCTGGTTTGTTGGGCAAGTCAAGTTGATGCCTTACCTCCTCAATCTCTTTGTTTCTCTGAAGAGCAAGTTCTTTCTCATCCTCCAGAGCTTTCTTTATACCCACTGCTAACTGCTTTTCATCATCCAATGCTTGTCGCAGTTTTGATACAACACTTTGCACATCTGAAATGGAGGCCTCAGAAACAGAAGAGTCTGTTGAAACTCCCCTCTGCAATTTCTTCATCTGTGATTGCAACCTTCGGCATTCAACAAACTTTACTTTATAAGCCTCAGCTCCCATGTTGAGGCGCACTCTTAAATCTTCATTCTTTGCTCTTAAATCTTCAATTTGGTTGCGCAGATCATCTGATGGCAGACTTTGCTGGAATGCGGCAATAACCTTTTTCAGTTCATTTCTCTCTCTCCAAAGCTCTTCTTTCTCTTTCTGTGACTGCAAATATTTCTTTTTCAAATCAGCATGGGCCATCTGCAGAGCATACATGGAAGCTGCAGAATTTTTGGACGATTTCATGTTTGCACCTTTGGTGTCATTCAGAGCGGTTTGCAGTGATTCTTTTTCTCTTTGTAAAGACTTAACTTCTGCATCTGCAGCTGTTATCTGTTTCCAGGCCATTCCAACTCGCTGTTCATATGACTCAATCTGTTTCCTACATGACTGAACTTCTTCTTCAAGTTTCTTAGTATCGCTGCTCTTTGTTTCCAATTGCTGTGCCATCTCTTCATTTAAAGCTAACTGTCGGTAAAACTTCTCTTCAAGCTCAGCAGCATTACGATCTGATTGAGAGCATAAGGATTTATTGAAAGCTCTCTCGCCCTCTAGTTGCTCTTCTAGTACCCTAACAACACTCTCGTAATCCTCTTCCAGTGCAGAATTCTTGTCTTTCTCCTCAGACAGTTTACTTGACATATCCTCCATTTCATACTCCATTTTGTTAATAACTTCTTGTTTCTCTTGTAACTCTTCTTTTAGTGCCTGAATATTGGATACAACCAAAGCAGAATCCTGTTCTGCATCCTTCCTCAGTTTTTCCACTTGAAGTTGCTCCATAGCTAACTCTTGCTTGATAGCATTTTTTGTCAGCTCAAGATCTGCAATCTCTTTTTCTTTGGTTTTGAATTCTGCATACATTTCATTTATTTTTTCAGTTCCTTTTTTTACTTCCCCTTCTAACTGCTGTTTGTACTTTTCGAAGTCTTGATGCTGTTTTTCAAGTCCTTCTTCAAGTTTCTCAATCTGATTTTCTTTCTCCTTTGATGCAGCAAGCACAGTCTTTGCAGTTTTTTTCAAGACGGTTATCTGTTGCTCTAGAACTCTTATCTCTTCATCTCTTGCAATAAGATCTTTTGTTAAATTTTCAATCACTTTGCGATCACCGGCCATTGCATCTAAGTACTGATTTTTCTCAACAACCAGCTTTTGTGTGTTTAGCTGAACTTCAGTATTTTGAAGTCGTTCTGCCTCGAGCAACTTTCCAAACTCTTCAGCCCTCTTATTTGCACTGTCAAGAGATACCATCAAGTCTTGGTTCTTCGATTCCAATTCACTTGCTTTTCTCTCCGATTCCTCCCGCGCCATGCATTCCCGATCCAGTTCCTGATTTTTTTCTTCTAATGATTTCCTCAATGTTCCAACTTCCGCAGTTATTGTTTCATTATTCTCTTGTAATTCTTTCACAAAGCTAGTTAAGTCTACTTTCTGATTTTCCAACCGTAAAATCCGCTCGTTTGAATTTCGCAGTTCGGTTGCTATAGTCTCTTTTGATGCTTTCACAGTTGCGTTTTCGTCCAAAGCGCGCGACAGTTGCTCTTCCAAAATGGCGGTCTTGTTTTTCACAAGAAGCATTGTTGTTCCGTCTTCGTCTTCGATTTCACAGCATTCGAGATCGGGTTCGGCAACTTTCGTTTTAATTTGAAAAGGTACACTAGCACCGCGTATTTCTCCTCCGCTTGTCACATAACAGAACTGATAAAACTCGTCGTCAGATTTTGGGATAGATTTTCCTGGAAAAACAACACGTTTGGAGATGGGTTTGCCATCGCCATCATTAACGACGGACATTGGCGACCATTCGTATGTCAGATATTCTCTCAAGGACTGCCAACCAACTCGGAAAACACCAATCCAGTCTCTTGCAGCTGGCTTTACTGTTGGTTTGATGGTGTATCGACATTCTATCTTCAGTTCTGGTGGATAACACTCTTGGATACTGTGAAACACAACAGCAACAAACTCTGAATCAGACGACTCAAATGCCGTAGCGCCTCCGAATGGATCATCATTTTCAGACATGTTTCTCCGCTTACTATCGTCGTTTAGTCAAATACTGTATTGTAAAATTAAGGGACTTTCCCTTATGAAAAAAAATTCAAACTAAAACGCAAACAGTTACTACATTGTATGAAAGTCGCACCGTCGAAAGTGAAACTAACAACACAGCATCTTCGCATTTCTCTCAGTTTTCGTGATATGCGACGCAGCTTGTTTTATATACCAATTGAATTGACCAACTCAGCACATTACTATATTTGGAAGTGATGCTCCGAAGTTTGAATCGGCGCGGCCGAATGCTTCCGACTTTGGTTCGGGAATGTTCGACGGAAAATGATATACCAGTTATTTCGTGGAGAAGAAAGCAAAAGGAAAACTCAGTGCTGGCTGAAAATTGCTTAAAAAGGGCTTACACTTGGCGAAAAACAAATAACTTTTCAAAATCTTGTAGCACAATCTCATTTTTATAATGATGTAATTTACCATAAGTTGAAATTACGCCGCTTTACACGTGACACGCGGGGTACTGATTCAGATCAAAGTCAGAACGTGGGCCGTATCACACACCGACAAATCAATACAGCTGATAGTGATAGGTGGTGTCCAGTGGTCTTTCCCCTGGACAGTGGTAGTCCGGTACTGATTTAGCTTTGATTTAGCACATAAGGAGTGGGGGTGTCCGCTATCTTAATACAGTAATATCACATGAATATCAACAACTTTCAGTGGCCATATTGAAAAATCCAAGAGTATTTATAAATAGACAGTTTCATTCATAGTGGGTGCTATATATTTTAATATAAAATATTTTAACATTAAGTTCTTGGTTTGGGTGGTTCTGCGCGGGTTTTTACTAACTGAGTCAGTTCAGTCATATCGCTACATTGAACTCTCCTTTATAAAACCAGTGACAGTGGTACTGCAGGGCGTATAAAAACACACGACTGAGTACAGTATACACTACTTCTATAATAATATGCTATCAGATCTATATATATACTCATATCTTCCAGTGTTTGCAACTGTGTCTGTAGCTCGATTTGGGCGATACCTGTAATTAAAGTTGGGGGCGGGGATATTTCACTTGATCGGCGGGTTGTCATCGCCAAGAACTGAATACATTATTGCTGAGTTATTGAAAGTTTTCATCCTCGGAGACACAGTACAGGGGCGGTTGGTCAGGCGGGGTAAATTACCCGTCTTCCCTTTCCTCTCAGCCCGAAATTCTTCCCTCCCGAAGGACCACCCCCGGGGGAGTACTCCCCTATATCAGGTATATAGGTATGTGCCGCCTCAAACGGGTATGGTTTTTGAGCCGTTTTGGTCTGAAAACGGGTACAGATTTTGAACATTTTGGTCTGAAATTGGGTATGGTT
>JAOBYE010710592.1:0-11150 GCA_025403585.1 Parazoanthus swiftii
CTAAAAATGAATGCTCCCTAATTAATTGGGTTTTCTTTGCGGTACAAATTCAGTAACTAAATTAAATACTCAGGGCCGTAGTAAACCTTAGAAAACTGGGGGAGGCACTGCGAAGAGCCGAAGATGGGAGTCTTCTAGGGGGGATATAGGGGCATAGTCCTCCGAAATTTTGAAAATTGTCCGATGAAGTATTTTTATGGGTTTTAAACACCATTTCAAACAAAATCAGAGTGTCTTAAACTAGTAGAACATTTCCCGCTTCTCTCAAACTTGGGAATATTTGCTGAACTTAACACGTTTGACACATGCGTTTTAGAAAAAACTGGACGGTACCCCCCCTCTGGCCCCTTCTCTTCTACTGCCCTGGTAAATACTACGTCAATCCAGGAGCAAATAAATTGGCAGGTATTCGGAAGCGAGTCATGTTTTAGTGCTGGGGTAGCACCTCCACTTACAATATGATTATCGGCTTCGTCGGGGTCAGTTGAAGGTTGCAACTCTGCTGAGAGTCCCTTCAAAACAACTTCTGTCTTTTCCAAAGATGTCGTCACTTCTGTTTGGTCAACATCCCCCATACTGACACCTCTTCCAAAAGAAAGAAACACGAAATAAGTTACAGTCTAATCCCGTTCCAACAATGACCTAAAAAGGAACGCACGTTTCTGTATAACAACTAAGGTATCATTATTTTAAAGTTACATGTAACTACCGGAGCTAGCTGCATCAGCTCATTTAAGCGGCGGACCGGCATCCTATTTTTGGATGGGGGTGGGGACGATGATACATTTGGAACAAAAGTATTTTGAAAATATGTGAATAAGCTGTTGAAGGAGTAACAACTACGCGTTTGCAAAACCTTGATCTGAAAAAACGTCTCACTCAGGTGTAGATAAGAAATATTGTTTATCATTAAAGTTTCAAAAAAATATTCGGAGACCAAAGAAGGAGCTGTTGGCTCCCAGAACTTGTTTTTCAAAACCTGTTTGCAACCACACGAGACCCTCTTCAAGTACGATTTGTTCCGCTAACTTTGCTGTAATCCGTAAGCGCGCGAGTTCACATTAATCCTCGGACGACCAAGCTTTAGCGTGTAAGCAGCTTTGGCCTAGCTAACTCCTTTCCATAAGAACTGTTGCTATGGCAACTCTTGTTTCACAGCATGTCCGCCATCTTGGCCGCCATCTTGGATTTTTCGAAAATTTTAGTTTGAGGAAATTTGCAGCAAATTTGCTCGAACTTAGTGTAAACTGACATGTATTTACAGGCTAAAGTAGGACAATAACGAAGAATCAAATGGAAAAGAAGAAATTAGAACAAATTCTGTCATAAAAACCCAGTTTTCTGAATCAAACTTCAGTTTGTATAATTAATTTTGCATAAGTTATAAATGATGACGTAATCTAATTCAATCAAAATATGTGTTCATGAGTGGACTACAAGTTTCATTTTGATTGCTTCAAAGCTACAGAATTTAGGTTGGGAAAAACGTGGGGGTCCATTTGACCACCCTCTGGACGTTCGAGGGTTAAAAATTTGCTGTGCTACTACTAGGGTGATCGAGAAATTAACTACCGTAGATACTACACCCAAACACAAGGCAAGGAAGGCCAGTCAAATAAAATTCACTTACCGTACGGCTTTTGTGTTGTTTTGAGTGACTTAAGGGGGTGTAGCTTTAGTACGATTCGGTTCGCGCACACTGCTGACTTTCGTCAGAATTGATTCTTAAGCTAATTTTAAAATTGATTTTGAATTTACAGCAAATGTACGGGATCCAGCCAAACGGTTTTAAAATACAGCAAATGTATGAGGACAATAGCGTACGTGTCACAAATTACAGTCACAAGCCTCACAAACTGCCTACATTGAAATTTTTTCTTCATAAAAAGGGATATAAAATATTAACACAGAAGTCCATTATAAGATTGAATTTCCTGTAGAGCTCTTTCTGTACAATCTACTTGCGTTACTTCAGTATCAGAACAAAATAGTTTCAGTTCCGAATAACTATATTTACGGTTTCCGTTCGAACGTTTTCATAAGCGTTCAGTATGAAGCAATACAGTGAAATTATATTATAATTGTTTCTTGTAAGAAATCGAGATACTGTGATCAACTTTGCTGCTACGATAATACCCAAACGCAGATGTACACAAACGCGCGCGTACACTCGCATGCACACGCACACACAAACTTAGAATCACTCGCGCGCGCACCTGATAACTTACACTCAAACGCCCGCGCACAACCACATGTATACTAACACTAGACGTCGAAAAAAAGCCATTGTGTCAGGTATAAGTTACAATGTGTTGTCGCCTTTGGGGAAGGCAAACAGAAGTCATGCTTAATAGCTGTAACGAGGCATTTTATCAGAAAAAGAGGCAATTTAGTCCACTAACGACCCTTTTTAATAAACTAGACAGATAAAAAAACCATCAATCATTTCACGGTAGGTGTAGTCGTGGATGGTGTCGAGTAAGGTGACAGGGGATTGAAGATTGACTTTTTCTGAAGACAGTCGCCGGGATGTTTTTATTCACGAGACAGAAGCAGAATCGTGGTCAACAAGACGGTTTATTTATTAAAATGTTTGAAAAAAACCGGAACAGCGTGATAAATAACTACGATACAAGAAAAATTCTGAAGCAATCCTTATGCAGCGGCATTTTTCGCAAGTCACCTGGGCAACAAGTATTGTGCTGTTTTGTTTTCTGATCCAAACAGGCCAACAAAAAAATAATAAATCACAAACTCTTTGTAAGGTTTAATGACCGGAATAATTTATTTTAAGCGAAATGTCGCAGGTGCATCTGCCATACACTGTTGTGAAGATAACAAGATGGCAGTGTCTTATTTCAAGCTCCTGGTTATTTGAGAGACAGATTACAGTCATGCGTAGAAGAAGGTTACATTTACAGCGGGTGAGCTCACACTGCGATTTGTGAACATAACAGATTGTGTTAAAAAGGTACTGATAAAATCGACAATTTCTGGAAAAGAGATAGATAAATCTTCAAAATAGTAATGTAAACAAGGCTTGTGGCCTCCGGTAAAACTGTTCTTTTGTAATGCAATGCGCATGACTGTGAAATTTGTAAACTTGATATTATAGGGTGAGTGGAAGATTTGTTGACTTCCATTTTCCCGTAAACTGTTTTCTTTTTCCCTTTTATTCATTATTTTGTTTTGTACACCTTTTGTTCTCTGTCGTATTTTAACTTTAAATTTAAGCGTTTGCATAATCTTCTTAGCGAAATTCCGCTTGAAATCTTCACTGATTAATCATTAATATCAATATTATATTTCATTATATATCAATTTGGGATTCACTGGGATTCCACCAATCCCGCCGAGTTCTTAGAGCTAATGCTTTCAAATTACATGAGCATTCGATTATTCCACTTGAGAATGCAATAGCTAAAATTGCTGCAACTTAAAGAGTTCCATTTTCAAATCAAGTTATATTTTTAGTTTCAATTGAGTCGTTTCGGATCGTTTGCATGTACACCGTACGAAAAATTCAACAACAGTGTTTTGGCTTCTCGTAAGTGAATACTGCCGCTGATAAGGTGAACATAATATTGTTTAATGAATCGCGTTCAACACTTAACTTATCTTCAATAATTTAATTGCTTATGCGCGCAGGCCCGTAGGCAGGGGGGTGCGTACGCACCCCCCCCCCCAGGGACCCAAAAAGGTCCGCATCTGGAGGTTTAATAAGACGATGAAGAAGCCCGAATAAGTTTTCCGTAACAGTTTGTGCTTCCGCAAATCGAAACGACTAAAAAAAGCCATAAGCGTGTTTGTCCCATAAAGTTAGTTTTTGAGAGTCCAATTTACGAAATTTGCACCCCCCCCCCAGAAAAATTCCTGCCTACGGGCCTATGTGCGGGTGTTGTTGTTGTTGTTGTTATTGTTATTGTTGTTATTGTTATTGTTGCTATTGTTATTGTTGTTGTTGTTGCTGCTGCTGCTGTTGTTAATGTTGTTGTTGTTGTTGTTTTTTACTATTTGATAACCATACACTGATTTCACATCTAGACTATGTATAGTTTAAACGACAACGAAACATAAACTGCGAGCCCGAGAGCCATAGATCGGTCAACAAGAAAAGATTTTTATAAGTAAGCAATTCAACGTCATTCCTTCCAGGAAAACCTGTTTGAAGTTAAGTTTATTAAAGCTCTGAAAATACATTCGAAAATGTATTTCAATATTTGCTCTTGTAAAAAGTTATTCCCGAAACAGATCGCACTCCGGCATTGGCAACAACTTAGCTGAAAAATCTTAACGCGGCATACACTACTGCAGTATTTTGTTATGAATAGTAATTATTTTTATTTTGACAGTAAACACATAATTACAACCAAATAAAAGATAGTTCATAGCAGTTGAGGTTTCTTTTTCCCAAGTTTTTTTTGGTTTAAAATTTGTAAGCTCATTTTCAAAGCACCTTAGAAGTTTTCAACGATATGTGCGATGCATAAGTTTAAATTTGTATTCCTTATTATTATTATTATTATTATCATTATTATTATTATTATTGTTGTTGTTGTTGTTGTTGTTGTTGTTACGATTCTTCATTACTTTTTCCGCATTCTTCTTGATCAACTTTACAGCTTTAAAACGCTACCACTAAGATTTTGATCCCTTATAGCAATCGGACCTTATGGCCATCAAGGTACCGAGTTAGCGATTTGAAAATTTCAATATCATGCATGAGCTTTGGCCCAGTTTTAATCAAGGAAACGACCTAATCGAGCTACAAAACGACGACACAAAAACCATACGATTATGTTTATACAGAAAAAATGTCTCCGAGCGAAATTACTGATTGTATCGTAATTTTTGCTGCTACTAAAATAGTACAACAAAGATTTTGAAAACCTCATTTTCAGTAGTGAATTATCGTTATTCTCAAAACAAAAAGTCCAATCCAAGTAGCACACGACCGTTGATTTGTTGGGTGATAACTGAAAACCGCATTTCACAATCAGCGCTGTGATATATCAGATTTGACTGGATTATAAAAATAGCTTTGATGCATCCATTAAAATGCTTCCCTAGAATAATTGTGTTCCGGGTGAGAAACTGATAACTTAAATTATAAAACCGAAAGATAATATTTTACACTCTTTGTTGCAACAGAAATATCTTTATCTTTGCAAGGACTCTTGCATTTTACACTTTTCTAATCGTTCCTTACTTCGCTCACAGAACTGACAGATTTTTGCACTTTAAAATTTTCATTGACACCGGACAAACAAACGGAAAGGGAAAAAAACCTGAGTGAAGACTCGAACCTGTTGACTGTTTTGCAAATGTGTTCAACAACGAGATAAACAGAGCGGAAGTTGTTTGGAAAAAATCGCGGCAAGTCTGTTTTTCAGTAACATGTGAAACGATAAACAGTGTTGATTCGGTTTGCATTTTCTTACGTAAACAAACAGGAGAACTGAGCAAAAGAATATCTCGTCTTAGAATTGACCTTTGACAGTTCACCATGGCAAGCAGACGTGTGTTCGATCGAGATGAGACTGAATATTTTGATATGGTATTAAAATTAAAATGCGAGACGGACCACGCTGTGAAAAACAGGGGTTTGGTTTCGATTTAATCTCTTCTGAATTTGCAAATACTCGCCTAAAATGAGAAGCCGTATTTTAGACAAACGGCATTTGAAATCAATTTTATCACGCCTTTCATAAGAAATGTCTCAATTATAAAACACAATGCTTAATACAATGAACGTCATTGAATTCGCAGCGTTTCACCGTTGTTGACATAAAATCTGTTTCACACGTGCAAAGTATTTTTGAAAAACACACACTTACCGTGAAATCGAAGGAACACGGAAACAAATAAGGTGATTTCTATTTCAGCTCGGTTCCCCTAAAACGGCGTTGCGAGCATACAGCTCTCGAAAAATATTTTATCAAGATCGACCACGGTCGAGTGAGTTCCAGAAAGTAAAATTTGGATACGAAACCATAAATCTGTCTCTTGAGGCAAAGAAATTCTGCTAACAAATTTCACCACATTATATCACACCAGATGCTTTTGGCATAGTGTTTCTTAAACATCGTAAAATTCCAGAGTTAGAACTTACCTGCTTGCGTTATTTCACTCCAAATTCCTTATGTTCTGTCAGTATGCCAGTGATAAGTATGAAATACACCAATATAGGTTTCGACCGGGTTCGGTTCAGTTTCTACGTACCCTGGGTCAACCCTGACGTTTTTGACATTAATTTAAAGAGAAATGTCAGTTCTATTTCATCGCCATGGAAACGCATACCAGCAATTCCGATATGCTGAGTGTCAGCTGATCGTGCGCGAAAATAGAAAGTGGAATACTGGGTGCAAAACTTATGTACCTTAAGTGAAGTGCTGCCGAAAATAATGGTATTGGAAAATATGCCCATAAAGACAAGAAAAACCTCGATTAACAATTGGATACGGCTACACATAGCCAAACTCGGGTCTTGCCGTATACTTAACTTAAATGGACTGAAGCAGGGACCAGTGTATACTTCGATGTCACCTGTTCACTACATATACAATTTGACTGAAGGAAGTATGAAGCAGCTCATAAGAAGTGAAAAGGAAATCCAACCTCAATTGTGCAAGCTTGTGCGAGAAAAATGGGCGGCAGCAACAACTTAACTACAACAACGAGGTATTCACCTCGTTCCCAGGTTCTTTTCCCTTTCCGAAGACCCGAAGAAAACAGCCTGGGAGCGAGATTGCGATATATTTACTTATTTCCCTAATATTTGTATAGTAATTTGGTACACGTGTTTATACCATATTGATATGCTCTTATGTTTATGAAGTAAAACCGGATAAGAAAGAAGGGGAAAAAAAACTTTTATTTCAGGGGAAAAAAGAAAAAAGTTCGAGTTGCGTCCACCAGCATCATACTAGGGCTCGGTTGACGATGCAGCGGCCGAAATTAATGCGCTTCTTTAAGTAAAAAATAGTTTATTCACTGTCAGCAGACCAGGATTCAGGTGTCCTAGTTGGAATATGGTTTTGTTAAAAATGTCCAATAAACTCTTGTTTCTGCCTTATCGTCCAGATGACCTTGACACTACATTCATAACATTACAATATATACATTACATTACATTACATTACATTACATTACATTAAAACGCAAATTAATTACATTTCATTATATTGAACTAGTACACTACATACATACATACATCTTTATTATACCTCTCGGTTAAAAATAATTGGGCTTTTCCGGCCAGTTTACATCAATTTGAAAGATTAAAAAGCTAAGCTTTACAAGTTTATAAACATTGATATTTTAATTATGCTACGATATGTTACAAATCTTATAACGTTAAAAATCTAAAAATATTTACCTAAAAGTTGTATAAAATTTATAAAACTCTAACCCTTAATTCATTTGCTAAAAAGCATTCCGTTTATAAATGGCTGTTTGACTGGTTTTCCTATATGATAGATTCTAATTGGAAAAACAGTGGAAAAGTCTACGCGATACGCGTCAGTGCATTTTCGCAAGTGCGATTGACAAAGATTTGCAGTTTATCATACGTATACAGCTGTTTCAAAAAAGGTTGTCATGGGTCAATAGTCGGCACTGGAATTGAAAGGAACTTTGGGTACATTAATATTTAATGGAAAGCTATAATCATACTGATGGCAGTGATTATAATTGTATAATGATAAACCTACACTCCACTCGATGCTAAGTCAATGCTAATAGCAATAAATCATGTGTTCTCTTTGAACCCCCCAAAGTTCCTTTCGGTTCCAGTATTCCAGACGATCGGCAGTTTCTCACGTGACTTCAGTAAGCCAATCAGAGCGCGCCCCTCGATTTGGCATATGGCACCATCCCAAAAGCAACTCAGGCAAAAAAACACACGAGTCGTAATTCTGGAATTTTGGACGCCATTTTGGTAAAGCAACCGCGCGCGCAAGGAGTTGTGGGTTGGTGCCATATACAAGAATCAGTCCGGCGTGCCTTGCGAGCCTAGTCCGTTCACCTGGTTGACTATGACAACCTTTTCTGAAACAGCTATATACACGACTGATACACCCATTAAACCCCTAATGAGAAAACTTTCCAGGCCTAAATGTAAAGTGTAAGCGCTATAAAATTACAAAAATAAGCCTTGGAGATACACGAGGTTGTTTAGCTTAAAATGGGAGACTTTTTCTTTGATCATTCCCAAATCTCTTTTTGATAGCTACTTTATTTTAAATTGGAAAGAAGATCACGGTTTACCCGTGCAGGAAACATAGCGTAAGTTTCTCCACACTACAACTGAGAAATTTTAAGCTAACAGGCCAACGTCAAATTGAAGCTGAACCATGTTCAGTATTTAGTTTGCCGATCAAACATCCCAATCCCTAGTAATAACAGTTTGCTAATAACAATGTTGCATCAATAGCTGAATTATATTGTCAATAATTAGTCGGACACCAATCTACATTAGATGAGTAAACATTTCTTATCTACAATTTGTATTTGTGGCTTCTGTATTTGTGATTTCATTTGCCGTTATTTCTCATCTTAAAAAGGAAATATAGTTTAATTTTAATAAAACGCAACTGAAAACTTAACGAACAAAGCTTCGGCAGATTTAGGTTGTGGTCACACTTGCGCTTGAACCGCGCTAAAGCTTGTTTGCTAACGAATCAAGGCCGTAACAAGGGGTGGAGCCGGGGGGGCGTGCCCCTCCCAGTTTTCAGTTTCCCAGCAAATGTGTCAAAGGAGTCAAGCTCAGCAAATTGCTTCAAGTCAGTGACAACTTGTCATATTTTGCCAGTTTTAGACACTCCGATTTTGTTTCAAATGGCGTTAAAAACCCAGTAAACACGTTTTTAGACAAACTAATTTGGAAAACTTCCCGGGGGAACATGCTCCCGGACCCCCTCACACCTTCGGCTCTTGGCGGTGCCCCCCAGTTTTCCAAGGTTGCTACGGCCCTGCGAATATTTGTTTGCATACCGTCTCTTTGCACGTTAGTTTGAACACGCAAACAAATAGTTATTACTAAGCAAACTCAGCTTCTGGCGCGGTTCAAGCGCAAGTGTGACTGCAGTCTAAGTTTTACAGAAATGACGTAGGAAAAGCGAGAAAGTTAACTCCTTTGTTGTTGAAATAAATCAACATATTTTATCGTATGTTCTTTCTGTACCTGATTCCATACAGCCACGAAGACACATTTCGACACATTTAAGAAATCTCCTGCAATTAGATTTAGTTAACAATTTTTAATTACCAGTTCTGTTTTATTTTAAGTTTTGCTGTTGTTAAATGTCTTGCTGTAACAGTTCAACTTCCTCTACGTTTCTCTAATAAAATATCTATATTTTGAATATATTTAAAATAAAATTATAATTATCACGGCTATAACTATTGAGACGACAAGTTATTCTCCCCCAACTCAGTGATGTCTAGTTTCTCCGCAATTCGCAAAACAAAAACAAAGGTCCTATGTAGGCAAAACAGAGGACACAAAATTCGGATATTTATTATTTTAGGTCAAGTTTTATCTGTCGTCACAACAAAATTGACCTGGATTATAGCTAGAGTAAGGTACTTGCAGGTATTCACACCAACGCACCAAGCTGCGTCTCAGCTGCATTGACTTCATTTCACTTCACCTCTACATAGGAACTTGCAACTACGTGTGGATACATTCCTCCTACCCCACCCTTCACAGTTTATAATTTTACTTTAGCTACACAACAAGGATGAGTACGGCCAAGTAAAGGAGGAAAAGCCCAGAGCCGATACCAATCGAGAGGTAGGCATAACGTCTGGCCTGGTTAGAATGTGTGTGAGCCGCACTGTAATCCCCGATTGCAATTGCGTGACGAGCCTGCGGACAGAAAAAAAGACAAGGCAGTCACTTCTGTGGCACATTTGTAGCCGCAGTACAAAACCAAACAGGCGCGTAGCCTGCCAGTTTTTTCTGGCAAGCCCGGATTCACAGGTTGACGAGGCTTTAGCCGACCCAATAATTTTTCGAATAATTTATAAGTCAAAATGGAGACAAAAAAAAGCAAAATTTCGTTTTACAATGATAGATTAATTGAAGCAATTCCAGCCATTCTACTTCCAGTTTGTCTGTCCTGTACCTTCACTTTCCGAAATGAAGAGAAGTACTAGAGTTTCAGAAAAACTGGTAAGCCCGGGTTTACCTGGCTTACAGGTAGCTACGCGCCTGCCAAAGGCATAATTGCCATAATTAATCTTCTGGTGGCAACGTCTACGAGGAAGGCTTGATTTACGAAAACAATTCACTGCAGGTGGACACACACACCGAATCCGAAATTCAAGCTTGAAAAACACTGGGCGCTTTCCTTTCGAAAGAATTTTCGAAAATCAAATGAAACATCTCACTTTCCGGGAAACATTTCCGGAAACTTGGGACAACCTTTCGAACTTCTCCGGAAAGTGGAAATACATAAATTTTTGACAATATCGTGCTCCAAATGATCGTTTCCGAGAAGGACTCATTGGTCCCAGTTGAAATAGCGTTCTATCTAGCGGCAGGAATCCTATTGTACCTGAGCACGTGACCTGAAAAAATTAATCCGATCCATTCCAAGTTCGACCAGCGAAAATACCGAAAACTCGACCCCGGTGTTTTCGGTTAAATGGAAAGCGACCACTAATTTAGGAGGCCGCGACGTCAGGCCGAAAAGTTGAGCCATAAATTAAAGACTTTCAAGCTGAAAATTGGAGTTCATGGTTGTTTGATTTGAACCTCACATTTCAATTTCTTAAAAACATATTCAAATAGCCAAGACAACCGATATTATCGCCCGGTATTATGAGATAAGTCTTTCCTCTGGCACCCTGGGTACCAATTAGCAAGGACGTACATGTGTGGATGGATAAACATGACTACAGCACATGCCATCTTTTTTAATCTCTACACTTCACCCCAAGGGCACTGAACTCCTACCTAATCCCCAATCGGATTTTGGGTCGTTTACTGTTGTAAGTTTTATACTATTCAAAGTTTTTTTCAAACACGTTTCCAATACGAATGCAAACGTTGTCTCAGCTGAGTTTTCTGTCTCGAAGAAGCAGCCACACTGGTTAAGAAAGAAATATTAAGTGTTCCACACTGATATTCGAAACATTATCTG
>JAOBYE010710614.1:0-11149 GCA_025403585.1 Parazoanthus swiftii
TATAATTAAACACAACGCCGGGTTGTGCAAACTTAAAAATTTTGCAAGAAACTGCTTGCATTTTGCGTAGTTTGAGTGACTCATCTCCCTGGAAAAGTCTGGAGCAAACTGATTTGAGCCGGAGCCTGGGATCTTATGATCAGAATGAGATGATAGGTTGTTGTACTTGTATGAAATCAATCGTCCAATACCGTTTCGTTTTGGCCGGTTTTTCCTGTTCTATCACTTTTTTTTTCGATCTGTGTACGGATCTTTATACGAAGTGATCTGTATTAAGGCCATAAATATAGTTTTAAATATTCATTGTTTTGTCACGGTCTTTGTGTTTGCATATCACATGAATTTGGTGAAACTTATAGCGAAACTCTTCAATAATACATTTTCAATACCTTCTTCCTCGCAGTAAGTGCTCGTGAACCAATACTTGAGTGCCTGCAGTTAATTCCCATCAACCATAAATTTAATGGATTTCTTTACTACATTAATAGTTCATGGTTGATTTCAGATTAAACATTTTCAGTATAGTATATTCCAGAATATCAAATACACTGACTTGTCGCATTAATGAATTGGAGAAGATAATTTCCTTGAATATTTTACCTAAATTTGCAAAAACTTAAAAGACACTTCCTTGTAAAGTCAAACTTACCTATTCGATTCTGGTTTCGTTCAGTTGGAGTGAAATCGGTGAACTCCATTTACTAGAATTGACTCCATGAGCTGTAAAGCGAAATTATGACGCGTTGGAAACCGACAGAATTGTACTTTCAGATGTCTGTGGCTCCTTAATATCAACACCTTGTGAATGGACCCAGTCTAGCGCGCGTAAAATGTCGAGTTATTTCCTTTTTTTAAGAGTGCATGAGGATTGTACAAATTTAAAACTGGTAACTGACTCGGCTGTCTAGAAATTAGAAGCCTTTTATCGTATGCAAATTTCAAACTCGAAGAATAATAATTCGCTGGAGCTTTAGTTGCTGTTGTTTTGGAAACAAAGCACTGCAATGTCGCACGCTGAGAGTATGTGACGTTTTCAATTTTATAAGACAATGGATTTGATATAATTGAAACGTGACTATAATTATGAAAACAGATTTCGAGTATGTCGCGCCATTTAACTATACAAGAAATACACATTTCATAGCAGTATACATGCAGGTTTCCCGCGGTCACGCAAGGAGAACTCGACAACCAATAAACGAGGGAGGCGCCACATATCCGTATTCCACGAGGAGCAGGCGCGATATTTGGTGGCTGAAAACGCCGTGGAAGAAATTAAATTGGATCCCGGTGTTCATAGACTTCATATTCTAACCCTATCAGTTGCGGGGTGATGCCCGCACCAAATTCCGAAACCTCTCTAGAAAACGAGCCGTTAAACGCGTTACAGTTCTGACCTGGCATAAGGCGCTAAGGCTTACGTTCGTCTGCTATCGGGGGGGGTGCGTATGTGTAAATGAAAACAAGCTTACAGAGAAACGGCTGAAATTGGCAATTGTTCAGTAATCTAAATTTTACTGAATTTGATTTCTCAACTGTTTAATTTGTGATTGATAAGATAACACTGCAATATTCTTCTTAATTCGAACAATCTTAAGGCTAGGCCCGTAGGCGCGGCAGGGGGTGTCCGCATTTGGGGCGGAATAATAAGACGATCAAGAAGCCCGAATTGGTTTATCCTAAGAGCTGGCGCTATCGAAAATCGAAACGACTGAAAAAAAAAAAACCGTTAGTGTGTTTGTCCAATAAACTTGGCTTTTAAGAGTCCACGTTTGCGAAATTTGCACCCCCCCTCCAATAAAATTCCTGCCTGCGGCCCAGATCTTTTCCTTGTCGCAGGCATCAGTTTATTGCCCCCTCCCTCCCCCCCTGCCTGCCGCCCTTCTAATTCAACCCAGACTTCCATTGGCATTCGAGGATGCGGAGAGCCTGGAAATAGTAGTTGTTTTGGGAGAGGATTCAAGATGGCTTCCCTGCTGAACCCAGAGAGTGTTCTGTTGACTTGTTCCTGTTCAGCATTATCTCCTCTCACTCGATTGTACTTCTGTAGACACTGTGTCAAACTTAGATGTCCATTATGTGTTTCGCACGAGGTAAATTGTGAATTCTCCCCGTTTAGTGACGAATTTCGCTCAAACATATCCTTCTTGTTTTTGCTTGAAATTGAATTGATTATTCGGAACGACGGGAATTGCGACGTGGAATTATCAATATGTTTTCAAAAGACTGACGTACGAAATTTATCTGTTATTAGGTCGACTCTTATTATTGTCCAAACTGTCTAGAAAACATGCCTTCGGCTGAGGCAAAGATCAAGAAGAATAGGTGAGTTGATTTCAATTTTAAAACTCGATATTTTTCTACTTCCACTTCCAGTATTGATAGTGTTTTTTAGAATAAGCCGTTTATGTACGGTGTAAACCATCTTGTAGTGTTCGTATATTGATATACTCAATATGTAGACAAGTGAAAATACTGCTATTACTCCTATTACCCGAGAGGAAGATGGCAATTATCGGTTCACAAAAAGGGTTGAAGCAATTGCAATACAGTGTACGGTCTATACATGATTGTATGTCTTCAACAGCATTACCATCGGTCGACTGGATAAATATTTTAAAAGTACTTTACAGCTACAGTGTTGATTTCCAGTAACATCTGTGTTGTACAGTAAAAGCCCCTTAAGGCCTCTGATTCAACAGTTTCCAACAAATCAGTGTTCGACAAAATTAATAAATGTCAAGTTGGATGAAAAGTTGGAATCAATCAAATCTGTTCCAACATCATCCGTCATGATCATCTGATGCTCAAATGAATCCAGAATGATTGCATACAGCAATGCTGGATGTTGTGGGACCAACTATGTCACCAAAGTTCTTAAAGAATTAAGTATTTAGAGCGACTGTCAGCAGTTATTGATTGAACTAGTCAGGAAATTTTGAAAAGGTGAAATTTTTCAAACTTTTTCAGATGAAAGGTCTCAGGGAACTAATATCAGATAAAACAATATGAACTGGCCCTGTTAGTTCTTTATTCTGTGGTAGAACATTAACAGTTACAGCTATTTTGAATGGATTAGAGGCCTTTGCAGGTGTTAAAATTGTCAAACTTTAACCGGTGCTGGCAGAACTCCAAGAGCGTTAAACAGCAATCTAATTGCACATCCTAATACAATGTAATTAACACTTTAATTTGCTATAAGTTGTATTAAAACATGTTTCTTAGATATGGAAATACAGGCCATCAAAGACACAAAGTTTTTGTCTTCAACTGAATGGTTGGTTCAAGGCTTAAAATAATTTTTCGAGCATGGCCGGTCACGGTGATCGGCCAACGTGAATTTTGCTTGGACATGCCCCATTTCTGACTAGCAACATGACTGGCCATGGAAGGTTTTGTCCGGTCATTTAGTCATTCTGTCTGGACACTGTCCGTTGACCGGCCGTTATTTTAAGCCCTGTTGGTTTAGACTGTTTTGATCTGTCCTAAAACCCAAATGGTACAAAGATCTACAGTATACTAGAGAAGATTTTAGTGTTTAGATGAAGCACATTTATTTACAATTTTATCTAGTTTTCAAGGGTGAAATTAGTTTATTAGACAAATCAATTTAGACTCAACAATTTAACAGCATTATTTTCATTCTACATTTATGCCATTGCGACTGACTGCCACTGACTGATTATGGTTGTTCAGTGAACTCCCTTTGTAGTACATGTAAATCTCAAAGACCTTTTATATGACTAAGTTTGAAAGATGTACTTTTAAATATTCCTTACTAGGTCGATCTGATAATTAATACTGACAGTTGTTCTTAAATGTATTTGTTTTCTTTTTATCTTAATTTTATTTATCATTTGTTACAGTTAATTAGTTAATTAATTTAATTCACTTTACTTTATTTTTTTTTTTGGTTTTTAGGTGTGCAAACTGCTTTGACTGTCCAAGCTGTGGCAATACACTCTCAACACGTGCCACAGCTGTGGCTATTCAGTCTGATAGTTCAGGAAGTCCCAAAGATGAAGCCAAGCTGATGCAGGCCAAGAAAGTTTATTACCTTGCTTGTGGATTCTGTCGCTGGACATCCAGAGATATTGGAATTGTAGATAAGACAGTTGGTTTGTATCTATTTTTAAAATATGTAAAACTGAGTAAATTGTTTAAATAATCGTGAACTGTACAGGTACATGTACATGTACTGTAGTAAGTTATACAACATAATTAAATTACACTTGGTTATAATTAGTTTTTTATGTACATGTAAGATGCACCCAATTATCGAGCCTACTGGTCAAAGCATGTTTTTAGCTTAAAAATAAAATGTTTCACAAAAATACCTGATCATTTATATAAACTAAAATTATTTATGTCATTTCAAGAATAAATTGTGGCAGAAATTTTGGGCAAGTCTTAAATTTCAGTTACATGTACCTGTACAATTATTCAGCAAAATGTGAAATGGAGAACTTTAAATTTATCAAGTATAAGCTATAGTTGTATACTAGATTTCTATAAGAAATATGTAGATTTAAAAATTCATCTTAATTAAACTCATGTAAACCTTTTCCTATTCCCACCTTCTCCTTCCCTCCTCCCCCTCCAAGATAAAAGAATGAAAGCCCAATGGGAAAACCTTTCCATGCCCTCCAGTCATGTCCAATGTACTTTATCTGACTTGGACTGTCTTTTCATTAAGACGGCCCGACTTGGCCAAAGTCAGGTCGTGAAAAACATATCCTTCAAATGATGTTTCACAACCTGTCATAGCAAAAGTCAGTCTGACTCTGATTGTCACGACCTATTTTTTGCCTGTCATGGCAAAAGTCGGCCCGTGTCAGGTTGTAAGACATTTAGAAAAATTGATGCACAGATAGTTGAGGGAAAAGTATGAAATGTTGATGGACCGTCACCGACCGACTCCGATTGTCACGACCTGTCATGTTAAAGGTCAGTCTGTGTCAGGTCGTATGATACTTACATGTAGACAAATTGAGCCATGACAGGTCGTGATGATCGGACTCAGTCTGTGATGGTCCGTCAATGTTTCATACCCTTCCCTCAAGCATATGTGCCATAATATTTAACATATTATTTTGTATGCTGAATTAAGCTGTGGGTAAAAGAGCCAATCTTTGTTTGAACTGAAATGGAATGACCTGTTTTCCATAATATACATCTTACTTGTTGCCCGGGCTTGTTACTTTTTGACCTTTATAGTTAAATTAAAGTGGCAGCTCCTCCATTAGCATTGCTAACTTATAGTTTGCTCATGCTGTCTAGAGACGCACATGACTAATGTACATGTACAGTATCTCAAAATTTAGTACTGCTGTAGGCAATTACATATTACTTAGTTTTTTAAATTATTATCCTCTTATTGCATAAAAACCCAAAACAGCAAGTGGCGGATGGCAAGAGCAAGACAATCCAGCCAAGAAAAGAGTAAGGGGGTCATGAAATGTGTTGGTGGTTTATGGAGAAAGCATGACTTGTATAATATGGAAAAAAACAATAACAATAATTATAACAATAATAATTACAGTCTGTTGTAGAATTTACAATAATAACTATTTGATAACAATGGAAGTAAAAATGATTTTTATTTATTATTATAATTGTAAGGCATTATTATTTTTTACACAAAATTTACACGAATTTGTTTTTTTTCATTGTTAGTTATGAAGAACAACATTTTTTCTTTTGGAAAGAGCTCGAGTGATATTAGCTACTGTAGAAGTTCCTGTGCTTTTGACTAACAAAACCTCGTGCATCGATTAACACATCACATGCCCTTGCATGCCTTGGTCAGCTGAGGCGTGCATTTCTCTGCATGCCTACTGTTTTGCTCAGTGAGAGGCTAATGTTATGACTGACAGAAGGTTTGTAGGGTTACCATTAACCCCTTGCAACGCATATTTGGTGAACAAAAATTAAACGAAAATTTATCTGAAATTCAGTCTTCACCTAGTGTATACAGTAGAGATTGAGGCTCTAAAGGACCCCTGATTTTCAGAAGTACATGTAGTGGGATCACTGTTTTGTATCTGAGAAATTATTGTTGGGCTTGTTTTCACAGGGACATAAACATGTAAATTCAAGGGCTTATCTTTATTTGGAATTTACATGGTTGTAACAGTATCATTGACTGTCAGTATTTGGTTGGTGGCACAGTGGATCAAATATCTCAGGAAATTTTTGTTTAGAGTTGGACAAAGAAGGCCCCAATGAAGGAAAATAATGTACTAAATAACTCTTTTGCCCTCCTCCCATCTTCATACACATGCTAAATTTACATTTATATAATTATATGTCAGTTGTTAACTAAATAATTTGTGTTTTGTCTTGTAGGTGAATGTTCTTGTTGAATACTATCGACAGCTGGCCCAGAAGGAAAAGCTGGAGAGAGAAAAAAAGAAACTATCTCGCCGTAGGAATTACATGCACCTAGCTGTAAGTAAAAAGGGCTTGTTCTGATCACAGGGCCCTGTTGCAAGTACCGTAAATATGTATATTAGGTAATCTCTTGGTGATGTCTTTGGCAAGGGCAATTTGGAAAAAAAATTAAAACACAAGTGAAATTAATCCAAAATTTTATGAAGAACCCAGGCATGGATGTAATTACATGTTTATGAAATGAAAGGGCAAAATCAGTGCGCGTGTTGACTGCAAAGCCAGTAAAATTGGATCAACACTGTCAATCAAATCGAACCTATGAGAAGGCATGTTGAACAAACATAACAGACTCACATTAAATTTTGAATGGTGTTTTCATCTACTGTTGCAAAACGGGACACCATTGTATTAAATAATAATAAAAATATTTTAGTCTGTCACCTGGTGTGTTCATGCATTTGTAAGAAGTTAGAACTGCAAAACACACAACAAGTTGAATGTACAGGGTAAGGTACATGTACATTTGGGAATAAAAATTATAACAATTGAAAATATATGTTATAATTTTGTTTGATACAGTATCTCAAGTTTGAGGTCTCCTTGTTGAGCATTCAAAGCCATAATTATTAGTTTTAGTTTCAAATTTGGGGTTCAATATGATTTATTATATCAAGTACGTGTAACTTTTAACTTTTGCAAACAGTTTTAATTAGTTTCTGTAACTTTTTCTATAGGAGCACAGAGAACAGACTAGAGTAAAGTAGAGTACAGTAGAATAGGATAGAATATATTCTGTAGTAAAGTAGAATAGAGTAGAGTAGAATAGAATTAAATAGAATAGAATTTAGAACAGAACAGAATAGAGTCAAGTAGAGTAAAATACATGTACATGTATGTAAGATAGAATGTCTAGAAAAGAACAGAATTCAGAGTAGAATAAAACATTTGGTATTAAGGTACAAAAATTGAAATATCACTTTTAACTACACACTCAGTTATAATTATGACTTGTCAAGCAATTTGAATGGAAAACTACAGTATACACTGTAGTTAGTATAAACAAAGCTCAAACAGACCATATAACATTCTTATACTATGAAATGTTTGCATATTAACATACAGTACATGCCAGTGTTTTTCTTAAGGCCGGTACACTGGTACATTGTACCGACGTTCCCCCATAGCTGTACCGCCTTTCCCCATCAATGAGGTCTGGCAAATTTTTTAAAGTCACCAGATTCACGAAGTTGCATTATTTCCAGGACTCTAAATTTCAAAAATGTTCTAGGGGATGCCCCCAGACCCCTCTAGATACCTGCACCTTCGGCGCTTGATGGCTTCCAACCCAGGTGTATCTGCTTTCCCACTTACTGTGCCCCATTTCCCAAGCCTTAAGAAAAACACTGCATGCCCATGCACGTAATTGAGATGAACATACAGTATGAGAGAATTTAGAGGAAGGGCTGAGATTGTTACACCCAGGTATACTGCAGCTGGCATGCCGTCCTTCAAAAATGAAGCAGAAAGCATACCTGTACTGTAGCTGGGCATCCAGACAATACCCCTCCCCTCCCCTCCCTCTCCCATCATAGAAATTCTACATTAATTTCCCTGTTCAGGCTTGTAAGACCTCACAAGTTTTTAAGGGTGCTTCAGTCTGTTTGTACTTACATGTACTGGTCATGGTTCATTAACATTACATGCAAATGAAATTGCCTCATTTGATTGGTCAGGTTTAGTTTCATGGCTATGTAATGCATTGATTTCCACTGTGATTAAGATTTGCTGTGGCACACACAGAAAGAACCAATAAGAAATATGGCTGGATACCTTTGTCAGTTTTTGGTAACATTTTTGGTCTCAACTGACTGAGTGACAGACGTTAAGCAATGATTTTGTCATGAAATAACATGATAATTAATAGTTGAGAGTATAAACCTTTCCATTTTTAACACAATGCAAAATGTATTTACTTAATAATGTCTACGAAAAATATTTTAAAACATTTTAAATACAGTACAGGAAAAGTTTACATAAATATTATTTAATTCATTAGTTACATGTATTGTATTCTTAAGCTTGAAGTTCTTTCCTAACCTTTGTGGAGCTGCCCAACAATAATCTTCAAAAATAATTATTTCTAAGTTCTTTAAAATATTTGTACAATTATATTAACTATACATGACTTAATTAAGCACTTTTTCTACTGTTCGGTGACACTACTGAATGATATATATATATATAGTAACTGCTTTCATTAAATGGAGCATTAAAATAATTATAATAAATTATCTTAATTTAAATTGAAATAAATGATTGTAAATTTATAATTATAACACATTGTTACATGACTGTGTACATGTGGCATGTTAGTCTACCTGTATATATGTGTATTAGTATAACTTTTAACAACTGAAAACCAGTTAACCTTTTACTAATAATGTTAATGATATTATTTCCTGCAACATTCTACCTTCCTGTCTGTTCTGTCTGGTAACAAACAGTTCTCTGGAACAAGAAAGGTGAGATACAAGAGGACTATAAGGATCTACATGTAGATGGTATTAACCACTAGTAGTTGAGTGTTGATTGATCAAAATCTTATAAGTGTTAAACTCAGTGATCAATCTGTCATAAAATTAAATTCCCATCATGGTTTTCTTACATGTAGCTACATTTGTATGTTATAGACGTACATCGGATACAATCAGTTGTTAAAAACAAGTTCTCAACTCTTACTTAGGACATCTAAAATACATGTTGAAAAACTTGGAATAATCTGGCTGGATAAATTGTATATGTCACTTCTTTGTACATGTACATGTAAAAGAGCAGTTCTGTTAATTTAAAAGGTGCAAAAATGTACATGAAAAAGAGCATATTATTTGCTTTATGGTCTTCATAAACAGTTGTAAGACCATGATCAGTGTGTTAGTTCACTGAAGTCAACTAATATGTTCCACTGTCATTGACTCTAAAGCCTTTTTTTTGACCAACCCAACCTAAAAGTTGCCAGCCCAAATAAAGTTTGCAAAACCAATGTAAAGCAGGCCCGTAGGCAGGAATTTTGTTGGGGGGGGGTGCAAATTTCATAAACTTGGACTCTTAAAAACCAAATTTATGGGGCAAACACACTTATGGCCTTTTTTTTAGTCATTTCGATTTACAGTAGCACCAGCTCTTATGATAAACATATTCAGGCTTCTTCATTGTCTTATTAGTCCTCCAAATCCGGCTTGTTTTGGTCCAGGGGGAAAAGTAAGAATTTTTTAGACCATATCTCAAACTTCTAAGTAACTTATTTTCTTGAATTCTGTGATAATAAACAGTTCTTCTAGAACAAATCAATGTACACTGTTAATCTTCACTCAAATTCTGATGTTGATTTTCAAGAAAGTTTCTGTACATGTAACTGGTGCTGTTCTAAAAGTTGAGCAGTTTACTCCAGTTTATTAAGCGTCCTAGTTAACCTGCCCAGAATTTTTTTTAACGATACTGTATTTCATTACTTAAACATCGAGAAATTAATACTTAAGACAGTATTACATATTATTAACTAAATTACATGTATACAGTTGCCCCTCAGAGTGCTATTGATACAATGTATGTGATAATTATTAGCTTGGCAATGTTTCATTTAAAATTTTTGACAGTTGAAAATTAATTCTAAATTAAAGCTACATTTATAACTTATAATAATGTGTATTGTAACTTCTTACTGTACATAGTATAGACACTAAAAATTGTAACAAAAGTATAGATGAACGACATTACACATGAATCAAATATATCATTGGAAAACTAAGTTCTTTTTTGCCAGTCATGAAATTTCTCTCAGGAGGTTGGAGAGGGTTGTTAGCATCTCCTTGTCCCCAATATCTACATGTACCTGGGCCAAAAAGCTCAACATTTTTGCTCAAATTAGTGACGTGGTTATTTTGCGGCAAAAGTGAGTAAGCAGAGTGAACAGTGATCTCCTATAAAGTAAAACTGACTCAAAACAAGTTCTGACTGGTGGTTGTAGCACCCTCTAAAAAACTGAAAATTGATATAATTCTTAATAATAATGATTGGTGGCACGATATTGCTTTTACGAATGCATGTGGCATGAGTATGAAAATAGTGTTCAATTTGCAGGCATGAGAGAGATTTTTAAAACTCAGCTCATGATTGCGTACTTGTCCATCTTGTCGAGTCTACACTATTTTTGATTACATAATAATTGAACGAACTTTTCAATTGACATTTCTCGTGTTCCCTTTTGAATAGTGAATTTTTTTAAAAAAATTTGCAAACTTAAGTTATCAATAAAAGAGGTACATTGCAATGCCCATCGCTTCTAAACCCTCTTACATGTAATTTATAATAACAGAAGCTGATGAGACTATGAGCTTCTGATAATAATAACTGAAAACCGTTTACTGAATATTTTAACATTCCCACAAAACTATTTTTTTATAGTGGGAATTCCAGTGTTGAAAATCCTATTTTTTTGTTTTTATTGAACTAGCATGAAAAACTTTTATTGCTACGTGTTAATCTAAGATCTCGGCCGAACAATATTTATAAAGTGATACTAAGTACAGTTGGCCACCTGCTTGTTGTGCTTAGTTGCTTAGAATTGAAAGTATCTGCAATGTTTTGGCGCTCAAAATACTAAGTAGCTGCACATGCACTCAGTATCTGAAAACAAATTGAGCTGCCTTAAAGGTTTTAAAACACAATTCTGTGTTCATACTACAGTTTAAATTTTACA
>JAOBYE010710625.1:0-11149 GCA_025403585.1 Parazoanthus swiftii
ACTACATCTATGAAACACTCTATGCACTTTATGCCGGTTCGAAATACTGCCGTCATGTGTCCGTGTATAAACAATGTCCGTAACAGTCGTGGCAAATATTTTATAACAACATCATTGTAGTTATTATCAAAACCCCATCACAACAACCAAATCTCATAATTTTGACTTTTTTTCTTTTCTTTTTCATTTCTTTTATTCTGCAGTTTTAATGTCTCTAGAGCTGTCGTTCTTAGACTTCTAGTGTTTTATTACAATTTACCAAACTTGTTACTATGGCAACTTCTGCTTCCGGTTGCGACATTTTCATATCATTTTATACTGCACTCTTAGCACATTAAAAGAGCTTAACATCGACACCTTCATTGTGTTGTTCTGAAAAATACTCATCTTCAAACTATTATTCCAGTACAAAGCACTTTACAGTCAATTTTCACGTATTTGCTACCTTTTACATTTAATATATAAGGAATTTAGGCTTGTTTAAGCTATTCTAGTCTGTAGCTAGTTTTCTTAGGTTTTGCTTAAAAAATCGATTCTAGACTACACCGAGGTAGGCTAGCCTAGTTATGAAAGTAAGTAAGCACAATGGATAGAATTGTTGCTCGGCGAACTTTTGAAAAAAGTTTTTAAAAAGGGTGAAAAAAAATCCAAAAGGTCACACGAAGTTTCATACACAGAAGAGATAATTTTATTCCAGTTGCCACCTTTCCGTTTATTTTTTCTCGCTTTGTCCATTTTAGTTCAGGATTTTTAATGTTTATAATTTTACCGCTGTCGAATACTTTTTAAGATCGTGATGTCGGATATCAAACGAGCATTGGAGGCAATTATCAGAGACCTCCCCACAGTGATCAATCGTCACAGGAAAACAGAGGCCTTCTATGACGTGTATGAGGCGTCCGACATCATAACGTGCTTGGAAAAGATTCCCCCAGCAAACCTGCAAGAGCTGCTGCTTAGGAACCCGGTCATGCGTGATGCCAAGAGAGATCTGCACGCCGCCCTTACAAGAATGTGGGAAAGTGAAATGAAGGCTGGGTGTGCTTTCATCTGCAGCCCACTGGTGTTTACAGTGTTATGGTAAGTTGTAAATAGGTATCCTTGATAAACAATACTAACATAAGTAACTACAACCTGGACTAGCCCTAAAACACCTACAAAAAATAACAATCCTTTTACAAAAATGTTGAGGCTGGAAAACGGCCGGGGTTGTAGAAGGTGCTGGTTGAGAACAAGTATAATTTGACCTTGAAAAAGCAGTTAATCTTACACTTCGGTACACAGTAAATTGGTGAAAAGGGGATCGGAGCCATTAAAAGAAATCCGTTTGCTCCACCGTCAACAAAATCTTGTCACAAAGCACTGCATTTGGGTTCATATATATAAAACAGAGGATTGGTTTATACCAAGTTCACACTCGAGACACGATTGTGAATCGAGGAGACGAGCACCCAGAGCCTTTAGGTGTTTTGAACGTAAATGAATTTTTATCCACGGTTTGATAATAAAATGATAAATGTAGGGGTATTTTAGAACATCTGGAACATTTTGGAATCATCAAGTGTTTATCCTCAACACCAAATATACCACACAACACAATGCCACACCACGTTACAGAACACAATACAACACCACGCATCATAACATCAGACCACACCACAACATACAACGCACAACACTACAGCATACCACACCAACTGTGATTATGTGATTATGTAAACTTAATGATCTTCTGAGTTATTCTCAATGTAGGGGTTTTTATCTCCGTTTCTCCTGGAATATTTGGAATTACCCAAAACAAGGAAATTAAAAAATTGGAAGCTAAATATAATTTTGTTCAAAAAACGTTTTGTTATCATTAAAGTTAAATGCATCTCGAACAAAAATGCTTTCTGACACATCTATTACAACTAATGGTTGGTCATTTCTGTAGTTGCAGCGCAGAGGGCGAGAGATGGATTGGAGTTGTCGAAACCCACGAAATCCCTGAGATTCTCGGTGGACAAGGCGGAGGACTTGTGTTGTGTTTCCCCGGAGCACGTGACAGTCCCCATGAAGCCGTGACGCAGCTTGTCACGCGGATTCTATCGCGAGTACAAACTCTACTTTTAATTGTCCAACCCGTTATACCCCTAACAAGCAGTAACAACTTTCACGCTCTGCGAGCCTATTTTTCTATTTAATTCCTTCAGTGTAATATTTGTCTCTCCCCTGGTTTCAGTGGCCCAAGAATAAACTGGTCTCAACCTGTTTCTCCTCAAGATAGAGATGGCAAGGAGACTACAGTTTGTAGAAAACCGGAACTAGATTGCATTCCCGGAAGAGACTTGTTTGATTGACGTGGGCCTGACGTCATTTGAGACATCCAGCAAATTCATGGATTTTCACTCTCTTCAAGCGCGGTGTTTTCTGACTTGAATATGTGTTTAACCCAAATTATATTGATTGAAAGGAGTGTCTGAGCCTACAAGTACTTCTGTATTATTTACAGTTCATCTGGGAAGCGGTGTCTTCGCTAGCTGTAAGAACAGGTTCTGTAAGGTGTTTAGCAATCTTTTTCCCTCTGAGGATGTAAATCGTAAAGCTGCTATGCAGTCGTACGTCAGCACCACATCTCTTTGGTTTGAATACCAAGGAAAGCCCTACTTCCTCGTGTCATATTCGTATGGTAATGGCAGTTCTTCTTGCACTTTGCATTGTGTCCTGCAGGGCAAGACCTTGTCACTTTCTTCCCATAGTTTGGATAAGATTATATTAAAACTTTGCATTTGTACTTGAAGCAGCTGCTGCATTGATATAAGAGTGACAAATATTAAGGGTGACTTTCATCCCATCCTTACTGACATTTGGAAAATCCTTTGCGATCAGCATGGCTCCATCAAAACGAAAGTCTCCATGTTGCACTGCTCTATCAGCGACAACGAACTGCCTGTAGGGACGTAATACTGTTTTCAGGAAAATAACTATATATTTTGGTCCTTCTTGTAAGTAGTTTAGTTTATATTTCAATTTAAGTATATTTTTGACCTGAACAGTATGAGAAAAAATTGAAATCTTGGAGGGTTTTTATTCAGACCGGGACGAATTAGATCGTTCTCTATACAGATACTTTGATCTGATTAGTCAATTCAGACCGGGACGGCTTATTCTGATTGTTTGAATAAAACGAAAATCTAAGGCCAGTTCAACTTTCAGACAGAGACAACATTTTCCCCATACACTCGCAAAAAAATCTTAAGACTGGGAATTTCGCACATGTAGCTGTTGGTTAGCAGTCAAACATGCGTAGAAGCTGGTCAATGTCTTGTTTAGTCGGTTACTCAACTGCCAATGCCCTTCATATTAATCAAGAATAAACCCAAAGTGTCACTATGACAAAAATCGATCACTTTGTTTTTCGAAAATTTTTACCCTGAGGTGATGATCACACTCTGTTGTAACTTACCAGTATGTATAAACATCATTGGAGCAAATTAAGTTACTCAAATCGGCCTTCACTTAAAGAAAAAAGTAGAGCCGACATTACAATTTTGCAAATCATTCGAGCCTGTAGTAACGGTACAGCGGCTTTGTCGTTTGACGTCACTCCCCTCAACACAATATCTTCGATACTGCAAATTTAATCTGACTGTAACAGTATTAGAAAACTTAGAGTAATATTTTCTCAGAAAATGAGCCAGAAAGCTCCGAGGCTAATGTAGACTCTTCCGTCTTTGATTATAATGAAAGCGTGGAACCCCTCTAGCAGAAGAGGAGGTACTGGAATATCAGAGAAAAGCCGCTCGAGAAAAGAAGATGTTGCTGAGAAATGGATGGCAGGACAGATCGATATTGAGACATGGTTATTTCAATCGTTTATTTACTACTAGAGAAGCTCCTGTGTTTGTTAAAAAGATAAGCTTGGTTGTGTCACCGATGTGTCTTGAAAAAAACTTTGATGCAAATGGAGCATAACAATTCATGAACAGTCAAAGACAAGGGATCGCAATCAATCTAATTGTATTGTTTGTAGGTGAAAGTGCCCCAACTGCTGGTTAAAGAACGTGGTAAAGGGACAAGAATGCAGCTGCTGCCAAGCAGAACAAAGCTGCGTTGACACGATGGAAGAAGTAAATGACAGAGTACGTTGGTTAACACTGCACCCTGGATTTAACCCCGTTGGTTTGGACAAATGAGTTTTGGAAACAGCCGCAATAGGGTTAAAAACTAAAAACAACAAAACTTACACAACTCAGTTGTCACACGGCCACACAACTGCGGCAGGGCATGTGTAAATTTGAAATTATATTAGTGGAAGTTCAGTCACTTAAAATCTGTAGCCGGTACAAATGTTAAAGAAAATGAAAAGCTTTCAGAATTTTGTTCTTACAATTCAAATCAAACTGAATTTCAAACGAGTTTTCATCCTTCTGAATTAAAAACCAGTAAAAATCTACTCAAGCTCAATGTTATTTTTCAGCAATTTGTCACGGAGTTTATTTGTGTTAGAATAGGTAAGTGTTTCACAACTGTTGTTGAAGTTCTTTTTTTCTTGACATTCTCATTTCAGTCTCAGATTGTCCTTAAACTGTTCTTATTTTTCAGGCATTGTGGGTTTTAATCTTCTTATTAAGTTTGATTTAAATAATATGTTCTTAATTATAAAAAAAATATTGTTTCTAATTGTCATTTTTTCCCTTTTTGGTAGGTTTTAGATCTGTAACATACAGACAGTTTGTGAGGTTTGTGTGGAGATACACCGGCTCAAACAAAATGTTGCCCCTTCCATGCTGTGTGTATCACTCCATCAGGGAGTGAAAATTATCAAGGATTTGATTTAGATGATGGTCTACCTGTATTTTAAAGTTTTTTAAAAAATTCTGCAAGTTTTTCTATTGAGATTGTTGAACTTGAACTTTATATGTGAGTGAAAAGCTGAATGCTGCTGCATTGAATGCGAGCAATCGAGACACTGTAGGAAGATATGAAGGCACTCATGGAAAAGTGTTCAAGGATGAACAGCTAGCGTTGGCAGAAGATGGGCCAAATGATCTGCCAGAATTCTGTGCCCAGTACTGTGGCTATTCTGTGATGAAATTACTAAGGCGATAAAAGAAAGGTTGGGAGCCCATCTCCATCCATGGAGGTGGCAACACTAAAAGTGATTTCGGAACGTTTGGCCGAAAAGTATAAAGTTGGTGAACTTACACTGATGTTTCGAGTTTAAAAGGTACATATTAATGCACTTATAGTGGTAAAAGTAATGAACGCAACCTCCTTTACTTCAGTTTTCTGGTTTCTGAATGCAGAAGTTTGGAATTTCCTAACTATACTGCACTCCTTGGCCTTTGTTTTCTCAGACATGTACCCGTGGACTGGCCTGTGAGTATATATAGGTCCAGAGAAACACTAAAAAATAGCATGCCAAGCCAAAAAGGAGCCGAAAGATGCACTGGCCAAATCAGCAAGCAACTATTGCTATGATACAGCCCTCCCCAACTGCTACAGTTTCCTCTCTCTGAAGAGAAGTGCACCAAGTTAAACCTTATACAAAGTACTGTTAGTTAGGTGCATTACGTTGACCCTTACATAAAGTACCTCGGATCGGAACAGTCGATCATGTTGTATTTGGTGATATATAAGTTGTTATAACTGTTGTTATCCCGGAAGGTACTCACTTGATTTCGTAAGTTTAACCCGCTTTATGCTTCTTGTTAATGTTTCTATTATCACACTTAGTAGCTCTACATCTGCACTGAATTTTCATAGAATTCTTACATCGTCGTCATTAAATATCTGATTAATCGAGGAGAGTTTCTTCACTCTCTAACTTCTAATGAAACACCTCATTTGCTCTAAAGTGTTGTACAGCTAATAATCACTTGATGCTCACATAAAACAGTGATAGTTGTGATGGTTGCTCCATGGATTTTGGTTGGATCAACAGCAAAATCATGAAAGTGTCGAACCTTCAGTCTTGTTCCGGATCCAGTGATGGTATACTTTGGAAGTATCCTAAAACATGAAGCAACACCACTTGTTCGAATGCCTTGGCCACCCGTTCGCTGGAAACAGTGACTTGCTGGATGCCATTCAGGCAAAAATAATTACGCAGGCGAACGAGCCGACAATGTCATCCACTCACTCGAAAGTATCTTACTTAGACTTGTTCACGCGGTTATACAGTCCAAGTCGATTAAAGCACTCAATCTGCCGGCCGATAGGACAAAATAGTCATAGTTGAACCGCTGTGAGCGATAGTGTTTCTTTCTTTCCCGTTTCGAACAGAACAAGAATGTTTCTCTCCCGTGTTTTAGTTTTTCTGTGTTGCTGTTGCGTGTGAAACTCGAGCCGGGCGCCATCTTTGTTCTCCCAAAATTCCCTTGTTGTATAACTACATTCACGTCACGAGATACTGCACTTCCAAGGCAGCATGAATAACCCCAAGCACTTTCGTTTTCCAGTTTTCAAACTTTCGAAGATTCTAGTTCTTTTCGGCCGAATCGAACCTTTTCCTTTCGAAAAGTTTAGCGAGACAAACACTGACAACGTGCCAAGACGTTGTATTGAATGGTGTCACGCAACACTGGTCGTCAGGAAGGGGACCTGGGAACGAGGTTGTCTCAGGTCAATTTTTCTGTTGCCATGACAACGATCAACAAAGTTTCAACAACTCTGAATTAATACAAAGGACTTCAAGTCGATGAAGCATTCATCAAAAATGTTAAGAAATTCCTAAGGATGGCTGTGGTTGTGCTCTTGGCGCAAAAGGCGGTCGGTGTTCTGAACAGTTTTCGGAGGTTATATTTTTTAACTTATATAACTACTTGGAACTGTCAAACAACGAACTCGATCTGGTCGTTCTCGCGAACATACAGGCTTTCACTCACAAAGACTCTTTTGGAGTCGATAGAAGCAGGACCCCTCGATGCTTCTTTTATTAACAGTCAGTACCTATCTGCAAGGAAATGTTTTTGCATTTTTATGGACTGAGTAACTCGCGATTTCGAAGGCTTAAAGAACACTACCAGACTGCAGGAGAGTTTTGAGAACTCTTAAGACAAAAGGTCTGATATGACCAACTTTAAACAAATTTTCCACAAAGCTTAATTTTTTTCAACTAATTTTGTTGAAAGAGGTAGATTCTGCAACTAAATAATGTATTGCAATCAAATTTTCAGCACATATTTATTAATATAATGCCTGTGTTTTGTACCAGAATCTTTGAAAAATCTTACATTTTTTAAAATTATTAGCAATTTTTAATTTGCTATAAATAAGGGCAAAGCATTTCAGTTGCTATAGAAATGACGTCATTCTGGCAGGGAACACAGATCTTTATGTAGCTAGTTGTAACAACTTTTTTTAATGTCTCTAGAGCTGTTCTTCTTGGACTCCTAGTGTTTTAATAAAGTTTGCCAACCTTGTTACTATGGCAACTTCTGCTTCCGGTTGCGACATTTTCACATCATTTGATACTGTACTCTTAGCACATTAAAAGAGCTTTACATTGACACGTTCATTGTGTTCTTCTGATAAATACTCATCTTCAAACTATTATTCCAGTACAAAGCACTTTACAGTCAATTTTCACGTGTTTGCTACCTTTTACATTTAATATATAAGGAATTTAGGCTTGTTTATGCTATTCTAGTCTGCAGCTAGTTTTGTTAGGTTTTGGTTGAAAAATCGATTCTAGACTACATCGAGGTAGGCTAGCCTAGTTATGAAAGTAAGTAAGCATAATGGATGGAACTGTTGATTGGCGAACTTTTGAAAAACGTTTTTAGAAAGGGTGAAAAAAATAAAAGGTCACACGAAGTTTCAGACACAGAAGAGATTATTTTATTCCAGTTGCCGCCTTTCCGTTTAGTTTTTCTCGTTTTGTCAATTTTAGTTCAGGATTTTTAATGTTTATAATTTTACCGCTGTCGGTTACTTTTTAAGATCGTGATGTCGGATATCAAACAAGCGGTGGAAGCAATTACCAGAGACCTCCCAACAGTAATCAATCGTCACAGGAGAACAGAGGCCTTCTATGACGTGTATGAGGCGTCTGACATCCTAACGTGCCTAGGACAGATTCCCCTAGCAAACCTGCAAAAACTGCTGCCCTTACAAAAATGTTGCGTGTGCTTTCATCTGCAGCCCACTGGTGTTTACAGTGTTTTGGTAAGTTGTGAATAGGTATACTTGATAAACAATAGCTAACATAAGTAACTACAACCTGGACTAGACCTAAAACACCTACCCAAAAATAACGATCATTTTACAAAAATGGCGAGGCTGGAAAACGGCCGGGGTTGTAGAAGGTGCTGGTTGAGAACAAGTATAATTTGACCTTGAAAAAGCAGTTAATCTTGCACTTCGGTACACAGTAAACTGGTGAAAAGGGGATCGGAGCCATCAAAAGAAATCCGTTTGCTCTACTGTCAACAAAATCTTGTCACAAAGCACTGCATTTGGGTTCAAATATATAAAACAGAGGATCAGTTTATACCAAGTTCACACGCGAGACACGATTGTGAATCGAGGAGACGAGCACCCAGAGCTTTTAGGTGTTTTGAACGTAAATAAATTTTTATCCACGGTTTGATAATGAAGTGATAAGTTCAAGGGTATTTTAGAACATCTGGAACATTTTGGAATCATCAAGTGTTTATCCTCAACACCAAATATACCACATAACACAACACAATACACTACAACACCACGCAACATAACAACACCACACCACACAACATACCACCCTATAACAACAGACTACACCACACAACAAAGCAAAACAACACCACACAACAAAACAAAACATAACACCTCACAACACCATACGACACAACATAACACTACTGCATACCACACCCAACCATACCACATTAACTGATTATATAAACTTAATGATCCTCTGAGTTATTCTCAATGTAAGGATTTTTATCTCTGTTTCTCCTGGAACATTTTTTATTATAGAATTATCCAAAACAAGGAAATTAAAAAATTGGAAGGCAAAATTTAATATTTGTAATTATATAATTATCCAAAACAATGAAATTAAAAAATTGAAAGCTAAATATAATTTTGTTCAAAAGACGTTCTGTTATTACTTTTTAAGTTAATGCACTTCGAACAAAAATGCTTTCTGACACATTTATTACAACTAATAGTTGGTCATTTCTGTAGTTGGAGTGCAGAGGGCCAGGGATGGGTTGGAGTTGTTTAGACCCACGAAGTCCCCGAGATTCTCGGTGGACAAGGCGGTGGGCTAGTACTGTGTTTCTCCGGAGCACGTGACAGTCCCCATGGAGCTGTGACGCAACTTGTCACGTGGATTCTATCGCGTCTCGAGTTGTACCGCGTCTCGCCATTTAACAGAACTTCAAACAAGGTTTGTACAGTAATACTGCACAGTATGATACTGATATATGCGTCAAACGGGCATGAAAATAGCGACTGCTAGTATCAGGATGACAGACTGAGTAGCGTGACAGTGGCTGTGTGACACAATTGTGTGACAATGGTACCTGTGTCAAGCTGGCGTGACAGTTGCGACCAATGAAAGACTCCATGTAGCCTATTTCCAAAATTCGCTCCAAATCCAGCGAAAAGTAGATTCAATTAATTCAATGTGCGAGGAAAACAGCAAAGTTTCGAAAATTTAGCACCGAGCCTCGACTTCAAGGTAGATAGATAGCTAGCTCCCTTTATTTAAACTTGAAAAGATAAAAATATGTAAAACCTCAGGGTAGTCCCTGCAGGTCAACACAGCTGACCTGCTATCAATGGGAGCCTCGAGGTATTAACCGGGCTTTGAGGTTGCTTTTTGTGTGACATCGGAAAATGTGTTACGTTGGCGTGACAGTTGTAAACTGACTTCTAAAACTAGTTTGACAGACCGAGTGGTAACACGTTTGAACTCGTGTCAATTTGACGTGGGAGGTGAGTTGAGCTGTGACAACATTAGCGTTGGAGAGTGGAAGCAATGATTTTCAACGTGACAATATCCTCAAAATGACGAAGCAACAAATAAGCAGAACATCACGACAGTACTACTTGCGTAACAAAGATGAAAGACACTGAGAATAAAGTCACAGATTTCGATGACAATTATTTCTATTATAGGCTAGGTAGAACTATAATACCTAATTAAGTGCATTGTTACAAATCAGTATGACGTCATGATGACGTCACGATGACATAATTTCTCAACAAAATGGTGTTTTTCTAGATTGTCCTTCTAATTGTTGTACAGAAAGCGTGCACAGCCAATAACTCTTGGTTTAAACACTTGGTCAATGCCGCAAAACAGGAAAGTTGGATTTTAGCCCATTCCAATTATATTGAATAAAATAAACACGAAACTCGACAATACATCTGTAGAAAGAAAGACATGGGGAGGAGGTATTCTTTCCATGCCAATTGTAGTCAACTTTGTGTAAGCTATTTCAGAACGAGATGTGTGCGATTTTCTTAACACGTATAATTTTCCTAAAGAAAGAAACAGTTCGTGTTCCAACATTCATTCTAATAGGAGTACAAACTCTGCTTTTAACTGTCCAACGTATACCGCTAACAAGCAGTAGCCACTTGCACGTTCTGCGGGCCAATTCTTCTATTTATTTCCTTCAGTGTAATAATTATGTCTCTCCCTTGGTTTCAGTGGCCCAAGAATAAGCTGGTCTCAACCTGTTTCTCCTCAAGATAAAGATGGCAAGGAGACTACAGTTTGTAGTCTATATTGCATTTCCGGAAGAGACTTGTTTGATTGACGTGAGCCTGACGTCATTTGAAACCCCCCCAGCAAATTCATGGATTTTCACGCCCTGTTACTGATCTCTCCAAGTGCGGTGTTCTCTGACTTGAATATGTGTTTATTCGAAATTATTTTGACTGAAAGGAGTCTCTGAGCCTACAAGTAATTCTGTATTCTTACAGTTTATCTGGGGAGTGGTGTCTTCAGTAGCTGAATATCAAGGAAATGCCCCGTCTCCTCGTGTCATATTCGTATGGTATTGGCAGTTCTCCTTGCACTTTGCACGGTGTTCCTTTTTCCCCAAAGTTTGGATAAGATTATATTGAAACTTTGCCAAGCACTACAACATTTGCACTTGAAGCAGCTTCTGCATCGTGATATAAAAGTGACAAAATTCTTATTACTAAAATTAGCACTGATTTT
>JAOBYE010710636.1:0-11148 GCA_025403585.1 Parazoanthus swiftii
CGAAAATAAAACTGACCGGAAGTACAAAGCCCGTCAAGAATAGTGTTGCTGCTCGCCTTACGGCTCGCAGCAATTACGGCTCGCAGCAATAAACATTTGCCAAGCAGTTTGAGGGAATACACTTCGTCTTAAGAGTGTTCAACTTCTGCTGCACTGCAAGAGTGTATTCTCCTAACTTTCTTCACATCAATGACAAACGGAATTGCAAGAGAGAAAACAAAATATAGTCAGAGAAAGTTACGAGAGATCCTTAACCACAAGATCTTCGTTTAAGATATCACAATCACAAATGAAAACTTTTAAAACTTTTAGTTAAATCGTCAACGGCCTGCTGTAATTGCCGGAAGTGGTTTCTTTTCAATAACTGAGGTCGTCTGGATCGGAAAATAGAGTTTTGGAAAGCAAAAATACCTGATCTTTTGAATTCCTTGTATCAATGTTTTGAAAGGGCAGTTTTTAGTCTACATCTTTCTCATAGAAACCATAAACAGTTATTAAACTCCACTACACAACTTCTTAAAAATATCCCCTTCTCGACGTTTGAAGTACTATGCTAACCCTATAGATTATTAGGACTGTTTTCTAAGTATATTTTTTCATTTTTTGCAGCCACATTTTTTGTTCCGGTTACGTGTTTTTTGATGTTTAATGTTGGTGATTTCTTGGGGAGACTAACAGCATCTTTCATTCAAGTGGTAAGTAACAGTTTGATATTTTTGTTCTGTTATCACGACATTGGTTTTCTGTGAAAGCGAGTGCATTGTCCTGTTCAATTCGTTACGGACTGCGTGAAACATAGTAAAGCCCTTGATTACCATTTTTAGTTTCAACTACCAGTACAATCCTTTTCCTAAGCTTGCACTTGTGTTTTCCTGTTTGTTCTTTTGCATTTTTTTATTTGTTTGTTTGTTTATGTAAGTATTAGCTTAGCTTAGTGATGATTCTGTAAGAAGTCGAGATGGCATTTCGATTTTTATTAGCTGAGTATTGAGCATATTATAATGAAGTTATTTAGACTTCCTTTATTCTTTGTGTCCACACTTCTGCCAATTTATATTCTTTTTTTCGACCTTACGGTGGACAACTCCCAAGGTTTTAATCCTGTTCGCGGCCCACTTTTTAGCACAGTGCGAATTAAGGACTTTGTCTGGCCTTCAAACTTACATTTTCGCTTGGGAAGTAAGAATATTTCCATATATAAATTCTTGTTTGAATTTATAGGTTGCTTAGTTATGGCCTACAGATGTGAATTGTTGTTTGTAGACACCCTCAATTCGCACTCTGATTTGGCAGGTTCAAGTATGTTTGTATCTTGTTGTTTGTCATTGTTGTTGGAGTAGTTATTAATTCTAGATAACATTTACTGACGCTCATGGCCAGGTGAACGGACTAGGCGTGTAAGGTACGCCGGAGTGTCCTGGCATATGGCATCTTCCCACAACTCCTTGCGCGCGCGATTGCTTTTCCAAAACGGCGTTCAAATTCCAGAATCACGACTCGTGTGTTTTTTTTTGCCTGAATTGCTTTCTGGGATGGTGCCATATGCCAAATCGAGGCGGCGCGCTCCAATTGGCTTACTGAGGTCACGTGAGAATGGCGATCGTCTGGATGTTTGTTTTTGAGTTTGTGTCTGTGCGTGCACCTATTTAACACCTCTGCATGCGATGATGTGCGCTTGTTCTGGTACTTGTTCTTCACGTGTACACTACAGAACTTTTAACCAGTATTTAATGTCTTTCTTTCAGCCTGGGAAAAACAGCATGCTGTTACCACTGTTCTGTTTCCTCAGGCTGGCGTTCTTGCCCCTGTTTCTGCTGTGTAATGCCCAGCCTCGGCGCAATCTTCCGGTGTTTTTCCACAATGACGTGTGGTTTATAGTATTCATGGCACTGTTTGCCATCAGTAATGGCTACTTGGGCAGCCTGTGTATGATGTATGGTCCTGGGTAAGTTGATAGTATGGTGTAATGAAACTAGTCATAAAAAACCCATCGATTTCTAGGTTTTCAGAAAGACCGTGTTCATTTTGTTATTTTTCGCTAGATTCTTGACGGTTTTGAAGACACCGTAGCTGGTTTTTACCTTTTTCGGAACCGTTTTTCTTGCGTAAAGTTTAATTAATTCCCCATTTATGTATGTGTATGTGTGTATATATACAAGAAAACCCTTGTAAACTTAGATTTAGAACATGTCTACAAACCCAGATGTCATGTTCAACTTAATTTTTTTATTTCTAAAACAGGTTTTTTTGATAGACATAATTATAAACTAGTCTTAATCACCTTGACAATTCGCGTGCAGAGCAAAGTAAGGGCCACACCCCCTGTTTGCATTATTTTAGGAGTTTTTGTTTATCTTAATTCTTTCAAAAATTATCAATCTTATTACCTTCATTCAATCTCCCCCCATGTTTACAATTAGTGTAGCCCCCCCCCCCCCTAGCAGAAAGCCTAATCTTGTTCTTGCACCAGGTTGTGAAAGTGGCTTACTGATTTGTATTTTGTTAGCAGTCTGGCCTGAAGGGTCCGAAAGCTTGTTTTAGTCTGCACGTACTTTATAAATCCCGTCTTTTTTGTCAGTTACAGTTACAGTTGAATAAACTGAATAAATAAGAAAACGTTATGTAATGCAATTCAGTGATGGGATGAAATATGATGATACATAAAGCGAGGTCATACACTTTGCTGTAACGTGTGTCTTGCGCTGTATAGTAATTTTTATGTTCGGTAACTGCAGGCTTGTTGAACCAAAGCACGCCGAGACCGCTGGTACAATGATGGCTCTGATGCTTATCCTGGGCCTGGGCTGCGGCGCAGGTTTCTCCTTCGCTATGGCTGCCATGTTGTGATTGCTATATTCACATCAAAAACGTTGGGCTTTGACAGTTTTTCTGGAGTTTGGATTTCTTCCAGTCGTTACTTGCCCGAAAGAAGAAACTAAGAAAGGTTTGACCTTACCTGAGCGGTTTGCTGAGCAAACTATTTAGAAAGAGTGATGACGAGGTGTGAAGCCCCAAACGTTTTCTCACTGATGGGAGAATTGCTGACAGAATAATATGTCCGCACCGTTTCTGGACCATGTTGACTTGTCCAAAGATTTATCAGTCAGTGTAAGCTAATAACTGAAATGTTGTTGACATTTGTTGAGTTAATGGTTTGCTTGTCATGAGAGTGGCTATTGTTTTGCCCAATATTCCGGTAGCAAAATACATAACTTACAAAACAATGGTATTGGTATTAAAACTGGGTAAAATTATTAAAAAATATTTGACAGTAATGGGTTTGAGCTGTATAAACATTTTGCTATTAATTTCCTTTATTTCTTAATCCTTTAAGATTTTGAAGATAACTTTTTTTCTTGAAATCAATAAGAGGTACATTAGCTACCAGTGCAGCTGGTGCTGTTTTTTACCCTCTGTGAAGTCGAGTGCCAAATCAGTTCTGCCTAATCCGCCCTCTACGCAGGGCCGTAGCTAGCGTCAGGCAGGGAGGGCAAATGCCCCCCCCTAAATTTTGGACCTGAAGTTGATTTTAAAGAATATTTTTTCAGTAGAATGTAGTGATATAAAATGGGGCCATAACTAGCGTCAGGTAGGGAGGGCAAATAAATGCCCTCCCTAAATTTTGGATCTAGCTACGGCCCTGCTACGTAATGGTTGAACCCCAAATAGGGCGGGGTAGTGAACGTTCAGACAATGTACTACCCTTCGTCAGGCTGGGGCAAGGCATTTAAGTCACTGCGTTGGGCGCTATCAAGAGTTTGGACTCAAGTCACTCTCACGGCTGAAAAGGCTTGATTAAACCGTTAATAATAGTTGGAGTGAAGGTAGTTTTATTCCGAATCATATATTTCCCTTACTCCATAAATGAAACAAAAAGGTAAGAGAACTGGAATCGTCTGCTGAATCTACACAAACACTGCCAAAGAAACATTGCTGCATGTGGTAATTTTACATGAAAACACTACTCGGTCATTAGCTTGCACATTTTTCGTGGAAGTAAAGTATCCTGTAATGTGTAGTGTAAACAGTAGCCTATAGATTGCGTAAAACCTTCTATAGAGCAGCCAGTACTTTTATAGTCTCTCTTAGTGGCTCTAGAGCTCCCCTCTCTCAATCTTAACATTGTGATTATATATCCTCTTGCGACTAACAGCTTACTGGACAGTAAGCTTGGAGAACAATCGTGAGCTGGTCTAAACTAAATGTTTGTGACCAGGACAAACAATATTTAATCTACAAAGATTTCATTTTAAGATGGTGTTGTTTGAAAAATAATCAGAAAACTTGAGAAGATGATGATAGACAGGTCTGATCATTGTCATTTTGATGGTTTTTGTTGATTTATAGTGCTTCAAATATGAACGTTTGATATCTAATTAATACGTCACTTAAATCATTTTTATGAGAATTTTCTTGGTAAGCATTCCTTCAGGTGTCGGTTGCAGTAATCTCGATTAACTGCACAGCCACGTTGTTCCTGACTTTTTATCAGAATGAGAGAGAACAATGTAGAGTACGAAGAAGTGGCGTCTATGTTTCAGATTGCGTATTTGAAACAGATCTTTACCGGCCAAATTATCTTAGCCGCATTTATATTCAAATTACCTCCGCATACACGTTGTCGTCATGTACCAATTGACAGGAACTGATATAGTATTTTGTTAGAAATGTTGCCACCTAACTAATGTTCACAAACAAAACCTTATATAAAGAAAATAAGAAATATAAAAATATACTTACAACTCAATTTTTTGGATTAACAGTCTGATTTAGAAGGATTTCATTACATTTTTTGCAACGTGCACTGGTCGTTTTCAGTAACCGGCAGAAAAGGTTATACTGAAATCCGCCAATTGGTTAAGTGAGATTTGTCGTTTTTATCTTTTCCACTGCTTTTACACGAACACAAAAATTTGTTGCCGATTTTTTATCATAAAATAAAAAGGAGTCGTGGGTTTTGTAATGTAATTCAGACATAAATTCATACTGATTTATCGCAAATAAAATACATGCATGCTTTCCTTTGAATATCTTTATTTTAGAAAAGCAGCGAGCTGTAGAGAGCTATGATTACCACCTTGAGTGATTATTTATAAATGATTTTTTGTGATCTTAGAAGATCGCTCTTGTGCTATTATTTTGTAAATGAAATAACATGCATTCGCGGTAAATTCCGTGCAAGGTTATTTTTATGTAGCAAATTAAATATAAGAAAAGACTTGTCACAGTGCTTCATGGTTGTTTGTTTGGGATATGTGCGTTGGGTGTAGGTGGGGGTAAGGGGGAGGGTTGGGGGGGGGGGGCTCGTTCCTCATCTTTCCTCAGATCCTACGGAACAAGGGTGATTACTGCAGACGCTAACTGAAACATCTCCGGCCTAACCTGAAAATCGTCATACAAGCCCTAACGGGTCGCCTGTACTCCCTAAAATTAAATTGTCGACTAGAAATTGAGACATTTTTAGGGTGCGTTCGTTTGGGGTTATTCTGGAGTATGATTACATGGATTTTCATCCCTGATAATGATTTCAGCCAATCACAGGCCAGAAGAGGAAAAAATCCATGTATTTCAATTTCGGAATTGCCCCAAACGAACGCACTCTTACAATTTGTTCTATTTGCGCACATTGTGTGCTAACATGGCTTTTGACATAGCTCTGACCATAGTTGATAGAGCGAAATGATTATGAAACTTGGCCAGTTTCTTTGTTGTAGATTTTTGTTCTTTTGTTTGTTGGTCTTGATGGTACACAGAACAAAGGTATTGAAATGCATATGAACAACTAACCAGTGGAAATTCTTAGGCTCGCTTATTAAAGCAATGTGCACTGTCATGGTTAGTTCAACCTAAGACAAAACATTTTTGTATACTCCTTTTGAAGTTTGTGTTCTTCATAACCAGTTAGTTCTGTCAACTATGCTCTGAAAGAGCGAAAAGCGTTTACTGATAACGTCTCGCTAGGGCAACTTCGTATTTTTCGTTACCACTGATTGCACTGACCTTAGATTCATTTCTACAGCATTAGGCGCGAAATGGTTTCTTGTTTCTTTCGTACACAGTTACGTCTGGTCTGTTGACGGTGATCTCCGATTCAGATTTCGGCAGCGAGGGTTGGTACATCCTACAAAACACGAATTCGCCGTTCTTCTATGAAGCCGGTATGCTGAGGGGAGAACCTAGAAGAAACTGAAAATCATGGTGTTTTAGCAAGGTGAAATAAAGACATCCGGGGTCAGCGTTCTGACGAGTCTTGCAATCATTCTGTGATGTTGATGACCTACAAGGGTGTGTGCCAATGAGTTTAAATGAGCTTGGTAGAGTCCAGAAGCGATTGAAGCAACATTGGTTTGCCCTTGTATTGTACTTTCTTTGGCACTAGTCTGGTATATCTCTTCCTCAACTCGGATCATTTCACTAGAGCAATCTTTGGTACATTTCTTCTACATCCCGGATCATTTCACTAGGGCAATCTGGTATATCTCTTCTACATCTTGGATCTTTCCACCAGGGTAATCCTCCCAGTTCTTCAGACAATCCAAACAGTTGGTTTCCAATTGTTAATCTATCCAGCGATTGATGCTCCAACTATTTTTAATGCTTGCATTCTTTATACAATTTTTTTGCTACAGATGTCATGGGCAAAGTCGACACCCCAGTTTTTCCAGCTACCTATCCCTCCTCCGCCTACAGTTTGAGATTGAACGCTGTGCAGGCCAACAGATAAATAAGCTTGAAGCCCTCAATACCAAAAAATATGTTTTTGCTTTCCCTTGATTATTACCAGTACACACTTGCACAAATTTTTTTGTTTATTCAAAGTGATTGTATTTCTGCTTTTTAAATTATTATAACTTCAGTTCCCTAACACTCAACATTACTTATTTATTACTCACCAGCAATTGCCAGCATGCTGCTTTGACTCTTCATGATCGCTCTTGTAAGTACATCCCTAACCGATCGGCCACAAGCAATGCTGGTTGGCACTCGCTGACTTTCATAGTTGAAGTTCCCACACTTGTTCAGTGGATTTAGTAACATCCCTACGTTAAGTTTGTAGAAAAGCGCTGATTTTGGTTGCTTTGTACCTTTGCTCTACTAATTTGAGATACCTTCCTGTACTTGATCAAGGGTCGCAGAGCAATGGGGGCAATTCCTCCCCACTCCCACACACACACTTTTTAAACATAAAGAGTTACTGAGAAAAAGTGTCCTTTGCCCCCCCCCCACTAGTCAGCCCCCCCTTTCCCCCACTTTCAAAATAGCTCATGATCCGCGGCTATGCAGATCATTGGACGATGCAGGGTTTTTTGCATTTGTGTCATTTATGATTTTCCGCAGCATGTCCAGTTCCTTCACGTCGTTGATAGCCAGTGTATGTTCAGTTTCTGGAAGGTTTGGGCTGGAAAAACAAAACTGAGTCGAGGTTGCTATTTTTTATGACAACCAAATGAGCCACGCCCTTAAGAGATTTCTCATAACTCAAGTCCTGTAGCATTTGTTCTGTAGTTCCCATGAACTTGTATGATTGGTCTAATGCTCTCATATTGATTGAATCACCTAATTTGTCTGCTTGTTCTTGGCATAGTTCACCTCGTTTCTCATTTAAACTGCACACTTAATGCTCAAATTTATGTTCAACTGAGTCCTTCATCACGATCTCATTCAAGTTTGGATATATCAATACAGATCCTCATTATTCGCACTGAATAAGACGGTGGTTCGCACTGCTCCGTTTCCGATCCTTCAGATTTAGGAATTAAAGTTAAGCGTTCCGTGGTTACCGGGCCCAGTTTGGCATTCCCATTTGCTTTTATTCAATAAACCTTGAGCAGTTTCTGTTTGTGCTTTATGGAGAGGATCCGCTTCTGTGCATGTGATGGAATCCAAACATTGTTCTTGGTGCCTTGCCTGCTGTGTCAGCCGCCTGGTTCCGGGTTCCGAATATTTAAGTCTTTGGCTTCTGGATCCTCATGGATCACCTTTCTGGTGGCACTTGGTTGCGCAAGCGCGTGGTCAGCATTTTTTACGGGATCTTTTGCCTTCGTCGTGGGCCGCGTGGGCTCTGGGTACGAGAAAGGTGCGCACGCGTGTTATGTAATGCCCTCATGGGGTAATGTCGTGATGTCAGTTTCATTCAAGATGGCTGCGATATTGAGGATAAGGTTGAAATTCTTTCTATTTGGTAGCCCGGCTAGTATAAGGAAACGACAAGAAACTTTTGATTTAATAAGAAATCAGTCTTCAAGATTTCTATGTTCTTCTAGCGCCGTAGATAAAAAGGAGACAATTCTTGATTCAAGACAGACACAAGGAGAAGACAGCGTGGATCGAAAGATCTTCGTCTCTAAACTTGGAAAATTTACTGATGAAGCAACACTGCAACAGTATTTTAGCAAGTATGGCGAGATCTCTGAACTAACGATTGGTCGTACGAAGCTTACTGGTCGCTCAAGAGGCTTTGCTTTTGTTCGCTTCAAGGAACTTGAAAGTGTTGGTCGGGTGCTCCGCGATGTACACAGAGTAGACGGTTGGTTGCTTGATGTTATGAAAGCTGTCCCTCAATCTGTACATCGCGAGAAGGCAAAGCGTGCACAGTACACTCAAGGTCACGGCTCAGAAGAAAGAGTTGTCCATGTGTTATGCAAGTCGCCGAATGTGACAAGAGAGCAAGTAAAAGAGCACTTTTCACAGTTTGGGGCTGTGGAGAACGTTGTTGGCCTTGAAGCCCCAACTGCTAAATTGAATGACCTGCAGAAACAAAATGCTGAAAGACATTGCTTCGTGTGTTTTGCTTCACGTGAAGCAGCGAGTCAGGCTTTATTACGAGAGAATCAGCAATTAGATTCAGCTGAACTCAGAGTAAGGCAATACATACCAAACCTTGCTCATGTAAAACAAACAAGAAAAATTGTTGTTAAACCAGTCCCTCATGGTTCAACAGTAGATGATGTGAAAGGTTACTTTGAAAATTTTGGAAAAGTTCAGGCTGTAGATCTTTTTTTCAGTCCAGCTGACAAAGCCGGTGAGCTGCAGGGTATTGCCTATGTAATGTTTAGCGACATTGAGGGTGCAGCTAATGCCGCTGGCTCTCTAGAACATGCCATATTTGGAGAACTTGTCACTGTTAAGAAATATGCTTTTTCAAATTTGAACAAAGAGAGAAATCGATTAGCAAAAGTCTTTGTTGAAGGCTTGCCAGTGGATGTATCTTGGAAAGAGTTGAAGTCTTTTTTCAGTACATTTGGAAAGGTAAAAATGGTGAAGCACCCAGTTTTCCAGATGGCACCAGAAATTAAGGATTGTTGTACTGTGGCATTTTCAAGTGTTGATGAAGTCGACAAACTGCTGAAAAATCCAGTGCTAGAGTTACGTGGTAATAACTTGAGAGCAAGACGTTTACACCTGCAGCTGGATGATGTTTTATAATCAGGTTTTTTTACAAAGTAATGTCAGGACCATTTTTGGTCTAGATTAAAAACCTATTCCAGCACAGACAGAGAGGAAGGTTATTCATGCCTTGTGGTCAGACTGTAACTTGACAAATATACACAACAAGGTCTAGCTTGTTTTAGTTTCAAAGGGACTGTTTTGCATGTTGAGTCTGGTTTTGAGGAGGGATTCTCAATGGGGCATCAAAATTGAAGGCGCATTTCAGGCAACAAGAAGCTAGTGATATGTTCATACCTACCAAATATTTTGAAGAGTACCCTGCCTTCCCTGGGGTTAGATACAAACCAGTTGGGGTTCTTATCACAAATCAAGTGAGGGTAGTACCCTCTCTTGAAGATCATAAATAAGTAGTTTGGACTCGTTATTTCAGTCTTTTTCCTTACTGGAGTGAGAGTCAAGTATAATGAGTATGATTTTCTTTTGAAAGAGGTAACAAGTATGATTATATATGGTTAAAATGGAGATTTGAAGACTAAAAAAGCCCCAGTCTTTAAATTATCTTTTTTGGAAGTTAAATAGAGTTTATTGGGTTTCATCCTGTTATGATGGCCCCTCCTCCACAAAAGTATAAGTTTTGATTGAAATAGATTTACTTCACAAGTACAGACTCCCTCACACAACCTATTCTGCCATTTCTGAATTAAAAATTTTGTTGAAATTATCCTTTGTGCAAATCATTTGTAGCTAGTATTTTTGCTGCAAACCTAGATAATGTTGGTGTGACAGCCCAAAGAAGCTTATTTTCCTTGCGTATTTTACAGGCTATTAAAGATATGCTAAATATTAGATCCCTAAGGCAACAGAACACCTATATTAAAAAAATTATGTTGTTGGAAAGTGGTTTAAATTTAACCCCTTGTTAGGCCAACTTTAATCAAGCAGGGCTCATCCTTGGAAACCCATGGTGTTAGGAGAGTAAAAGCAAGGACACTCGAAGGGGGAGGGACGGCAGGGGAAAGGGGAAACAGAAGGGGACATCCACTCACTCTTTCCTCTTCCTTTTTTCTCCCCAGTCTCCACTATTGGCCTTCCCTCTGTGTTTTTGTTTTCTCTGTTCATCTTTCCTCTCCAATGTCCTGGGTTTCTGAGGATGAGTTGGGCCAGGTAACGCTTCAGTTTTGAAACTCAAAAGTTTTGTACCCAAGGCTGTAACAAACTTACCATATTTTTAAATATGATTAGCTTTAAAAAACTTCGGTGAGTTCAATAAGCTACCCCTCTCTAATAATTCCCTGTCTGGATGATCTGAAATTTAATAATCCCCCAGGGACTTATAAGAGAGATTTCAGTATTTTAATTTCTGGATTACCCTTCTAGGATTCATTAGGCCTTGTACTACCTGTGATTTATACCAGTCCTGAGACTCCAAAGGGCATTGGCCCAGTACCATATATGTGTTGCCTGAGTCTAATATTTATTCATTTGTAGCCTTGATCTCAACTTGATGTAGTGATCAAAGAATATTACTGCTCACAAGTTACAAAACCTTCAAGACGAGGCTAGGTGCTCACTTTTGATACATTAGTTGTATTTTTAAACACTTGGCCTCGACTCGATGCTTTTGTTTGTGTAAAGGCCGTGTTACACAAGTCAACTTGCAACGACGATTTTCCGCGCAACGATGTTGCGTGTTGTGTTGCAAGTTTTTGAAACCAATTCAAAAACTCGCAACATGTTGCCGGGCTCCGTGTTGCGCAG
>JAOBYE010710669.1:0-11147 GCA_025403585.1 Parazoanthus swiftii
AGGCGATTTTAAGAGAAAAAGTGGCCTTTTTTGTCCCGTTTCAGCAGGCACCTTTTGGAAAATCCAGCCAGATATATTCAAACGGATATATTTGAGTTTGTATTAAGAAACCTGTTATTTCTTCTTCCCCCTTGTGACAAGGAACTCCCAAAAAGCCAGTGTAAGATAGGGTATAGTGTCTTTAAACTTGTTGTTAAAAAAAACTTAACATATTGTTTTATCCATGATTTTATTATTTAACCGTCGTTGTGTAAATCAGACGTAACAACTTTTATTTGGTGAACTTAAGCCGGTATTTCACGAGCGACACAAGCATGACTGTTTCACTGTGAAAAGCTCGGGTTTGACACAAACAGAAGAACGACCCTCAACAAAAGCGAAAACGCAAACACGAAGATTTAAAAGGTTCCTCTCTGTTATGTTTACGATTGCACTTATACGGCATTTGCTTTCCTCGTGAAAACAGAACACTACACGAGCGCAAGAAAACAGAATGTTGTTATCCTTATGTTTGTGTCCAGGAGTTTTCGCAATAAAGTAGGAGGTCTTGCACTTTCGTATTTGCGTCGCTCGTTAAAATATTTGGAGCTAATTCCATGTTTCCTGTTATCACATGACAGGTGAACAAAATAGACCAGCAGGGTGTGTTCGCGATCGTGATAATGTCAGAGTAGATCCGGAACATTGCGATGCAGCAGCGAAACCCGTGACTACGAGAAAATGCAACACGCAGCCATGTCCGGCAAGGTCTGTACACCTGGGGAGGACGGAGGGGAGGGTAGGGAATATTCTTGATCCGTTGTTCATTTTTATATTTTCAACATGTGTCTCGAAGACTGATGCCACATCAATCTATCCGGTACGTAACCCCTCAAAATTTGCCCCTTGCCTTTTTTTGGGCTGTTCGTGGATTAAACTGCTAGCTTTATGTTGGTATGAGTTGTGGTGAATGAAAGAAAGGTCACGCATGGGTTCATACGAAAAAATATGAACGCAGATCAATCGGTTGACATGAAGGTCTTTTATGGATGGACCCGCGGTTTTCTTCGGTTGGAAAACTCACAACGGAGGTTCGAGAAAATACGCTTCAGGGCTCAAGACGAGTCTTTCCGTTCCAGCGCCGCTCTCTTGTCTAGATTTACTCCCGAAATTAACCATTTTATTTTAGCAAGAAAACATATTTTATTCAAAACCATAAATATTGGTGAAAACTACTGCAACTGAGGCATTTTCCCCTTTGGCCCACAGGTGGCGTACAGCTCGCTGGAGCAGATGCTCGCGGACATGCGGAGAAGGGAAACAGGTTCGGCAGGTGCAGTGTATGCATATAGTTAATGGTCAGCAAACTGTTGGCTTACCAGATAATCAGTGCCGAGGCCCCAAACCTAGTGGCATGCGGTCTTGCCAGGACAGCCCACGCTGTCCAGAATGGTTCGTCGGGCAGTGGTCAGCGGTAAGTTCGTAGAAGTGTTATTGGCTCAGTCGGCGAGATCTAATACTGCGTTCATACAAACACTAAACACGATTATTTCAATCTTTTGCTACTGAAATATGTTGGTACTGTTACGTGTTCATCGATATTCACGCGTTCTAAAAGAAGCAATTGAACGTTGCAATGATAAATTAATTTGTTTGTACAGGTTTTAAGCCAGTCTTTTTTAAACTGTCAAGTTGTTTTTCAATTTTGATTAGTTGAAACCTGTTCAGCGAGTAGTGTGAAAGCGGCTTAAGCTCTCAAAACCATGGGCTCGTTCGATGAGTTTCCTTTGTGGATACCTCGTCCTTGGACAGACGATTTTTAAAACGAAACACTTCTCGTCTGTCACTTACGTAGAAATAGTTTAAATTCGAGTTTCACTTTAACTTTGATCTGGCCAACGGTTAAATACTTCGATGACCTTTCAATTATATCACGACGTATATCTATGGACTCAAAAAACCCACACACTTCTCTAAAACAGAAGGTGACCCTGTTTTTTTCCACTTACATACAGTTTAATAGAATTTGACTATGACTATGACTTTGACTATAAAGTAAACTGGCTGTAGGCCGTAATCCGAGGTCATGTTTGGGCCGCATACGCGGTTGACAGACGGGCCTGTGTATGTTTTTGGTTCGATCTCGCAAACTATGTTTCGTAAAACAGTAAGATAACGACTGGCTATATTAGCATTGAAGAACAATAAATGCAAAATAAACTCAAACCAAATATCTTTAGAACACAGCTAGCACATTTCGTATGGCGCGAGGGTGTATCTACAACTCTATGAACGCATCGCGTCTATAACACATACGCAGGCGCATAGCTAGGAGATGCGCACCCCTACCCCCCTCCCCCTCACGAATCAAAAAGGTCTGCCGGAAAGAACTAATTCGGCTAACGAAATGTGAAGTAATGAAAAAGGAACAGAGATCAACTATTTTTCTTCTAATTTGCCACTTAGCATATATTCTCTTTCTCTAGGACGGTACGAAAACCTGTAACGGGGAACGGTCAACGGTCAACGGTCTTTATTTACAATATCTTCAGTGATACTTAATTGTTTAAATGCCCCGAACCTGTTGATTTTCGCACCTCCAAATACATATTGACCGTTCCTCTGCTCTTGTTTACCGTTCCCCGTTTTTCGGTCTTAGTAACGTCCCTTTCTCCACCATAAAAACGCACGAAATGCAGTCCAAGACTATTCAGGTTTTCTCGAGTTTTACCGGGGGAACATGTCCCCAAATCCCCCCTCAATTTTTGCACTTTCACGGCCCACATTTATACGCACCCCTCCACCGCGAGAAATCCTGGTCACGCGCTTGGTACGCAAGTAAATGTGGGAAGACAGTTGGATGCAAGAATATGGTTTCAGAAAGGTTTCTAAATGGAAACGAAAACAGAATTGAAGGTGACGATCAAAAAACTGGAAAGGAGCTACCGAACTTTGCTGAAGAAATTTACTGGCTGACAAACAGCAGCTCGCACAGATTGTTCGCTTACTTAATCCTGTGTTTACAAGAGTTATGACGTCATAAAGCTGCCATTTTGGATTTGCCAATTCGTGGACTCACTTCAATTATGCTCAATAGGGAAAATAGTAACACTTACGTTAGGAAAGACTTGCCTCGGGGCTATCAAGTTTCTCTTTTGCGGGTGTTAACTGCAGCAGATCTAACTTTAACACTGATTGGTTTAATCTTACCAGTGCTCCGTCACTTGTGGCGTTGGTTCCAGAAGGCGGGTGGTGACATGCGTGGCGGACGTTCTCGATAGCAGTGTCGGAGATCCCCAGTCTCTGCCCGACAGTAGTTGTAACCAAGCAACAAAATCCCACACAACCGAACAGTGTAATCGAGGCCCTTGCACGGTCAAATGGTTCGCGACGGATTGGAGCGAGGTAGTCTTATTACTTTGCCTTACAACCACCGAACTTGATTAGAAACCTGACAATCAGACGAGAGGCTCCCTTTTACCGTAGTAGTTACGCCATATTCTTGGATTGCAATATAATTTTTGCTAACTTTTTCCCTTCAATCGGAGCTAAAGTTTTATCTGGATATCAATCTATTCAAACATTCAGTTACTATTCCTTATGCATTAATGTTAAAAGTATCTCGTGGTCAAACTTCTTTTGCAAGATTAAGAGCTTCTCTATAGAATAATATACCAAACAAGTTGCGATGTCTTCCCGAAGTTAAGTTTAAAAGACAGTTTTTGAAATTCCTTCAAAGTATCCTAAAAACTGAAGATAGTTTTGCTGACTCGCAAACTCTTTCGATATGTTTTAGGAAAACATTGACCAATTTTTAATCAGCTGTTGTATTTTCCTTTTCTTCTATATATATTTAACCAAATATTGACACTGAAATGTAACAGTCAATTAAAGGTTATTCACCTTTGGCTCTTCATTCTGTTTTCATTACTGTGCATTGATGTAAAATAATGTAGCTTCTATTGTACAATATCTAGCCCTGCTCGCCTCGACTTGTTTTTACCATCTGCGAAGAACGGTCGTTGAAATATAATTAATGCATTATGAAATGGAGTTGAGTTGAGTAGTCATACGTTCAAATATGTAAATGATGAGACGAACATGTTATTAACCTATTCGTGTGCGTTACTCCCATAAAAGATGGTCCTGTCAGAGCTGAGTGCCCTGTTCTCAAGCAATGACATTTTATCGCCAGTTTCGTGCATTTACGTTCTGAGTTTGTCTAATTAGTGCACAGGTCACCATATGGTACAGAAAAACAAATAAAGCTTTCCCGTTATTCATTTCGTGCTCGCTGTTGCCCTTGCTGTTCTCAATGTTTCTTAATCTAGCTGTAGCTTATTAAATGAACCGAAAGTCAATAGAACGCTTATCACAGCACGAGAAAAGAGTATTGCACTAAATTCCACCGCTGCGCTTGTGTTGTAGTGCTACCCGCGATGTGGTAACAGTCTGAGTACCCGGATGGTGTACTGCGTCAGTGTCAAGGACGCAAATCAGAAGTTTCCCGACGACCTTTGCGACGCTCGCACCAGGCCCCAAGACAACAAGCAGTGTCGAAGCAACAAAGTGTGTCCCCCCATGTGGTTCGGCTCTCAGTGGAGTACTGTGAGTGTCTAAAAACATTACCTATATATATTAATTCAAGGCACCTTGAACCATAAGTTTCCTGTAAGGTCAATCCGTCATTGATTTCTTCCGCGTTACGCACGCGCTCGCCTCATTTTGAACACAAATACAGTGCTTCAATCTAATTGGAGGAAGTTGGAAAGTTTGCATTTTTGCATCAAGTTTCGTCAAAAGATAATAATCCCAGAACAGTTTTTTTCGGATAACGCAAGCTTTATTGTTATCAAAACATTGTTTTTAAAATAGATTTTATTTTTTTTTTATTTATTGCCTTAAAACTACGCAAAAAAAAATTGCAAATGCCTTATCCACCCACACTGATGCCAGTTTCTCATGCCACGGAAAGTTAAATATATATTTGAATTTTGCAGAGTTTAATGCCATCGTTTTCTTTCCCATAAGTCATAACATTCTCTAGGAAGGCCTCATTTTTTAAAAAAGATCGACTAGAAATGACACTATGTACGATATCTTGCGCAAAACACAAAATGGGTAGGATGTATGCCGTCAGCAATCGTATTCCACACCCAGGTGAAACCTTGGATCATTTCTGATGTGCTTTACTTCATTAAAAACGAGAATTTTGTTGTGCTCCCCTTGCCTTCATGCGAAGAAATCGCGTTACTGTTTAGTTGTACCAGCATTTGGTAATAATGCTACAAAATTTTAGTATGAAACATATTGCAATTTTAAGATGTAGATGGCTAACAATTATTGGATAAAGTTGAGCAAAATGTTGTGATTTGTCCGTAGAGGGTGTTATTATTATATGATTTGTAAGACACTGACAGATCACATAGATTATTGTTCAGTTTTTTGTCAAATCGCTTTTTCCGAGGTAGACGTTGCCAGTTGCGCTCAAACATAATTAGTGAAAAAAGGCGAATGATAAAAACGATTATTGAGCTTGGTTGTCATATAAATATTACAGGCAGTTATTTGCAGGTCGCTCATCCAATCAAAAGAAAGAAAAAAAATGAAATGAATGACAAGTGGCAATCATTGGACGAGGTTGACTAAAATGTCGTGATTTGTCAGTATTTGCCGAGGCCGAAGGCGGACGCAAGTGATTAACTTGAGATACACTGACAAAAGGTCACGATTTTTTGTGATAGCCGAGTTCAATAATCACTCACCATTCACCTTTTCGTTTCACTGTTTTATTTCGATTTAATTTTTAAGGTCCAGGCCCGTAGGCAGGAGGGGGGGGGGGGGTGCGCGGGGTGTGTACGCACCCCCCACGGTCCTAAAAAGGTCCGCATTTGGAGATTTAATAAGTCGATGAAGAAGCCCGAAGAGGTTTATCGGAACAGTTGACGCTACTGTAAATCAAAACGACTTAAAAAGGCCATAGTTGTGTTAGTCCCATAAATTTGGGTTTTGAGAGTCCATTTTTTCGAAACTTGCACCTCCCCAACGAAATTCCTGCCTACGGGCCTGAGGTCTTCTTCGGAAAACTTTGGAAAGCGAGCTTTTACCATCGCCATATTCAAATGTTATGCACGTTGATGGGTAGATTAATGGGCTGTGCATAGGCACAGCACACAGCGTGAAATAGTGCGCATGTATAAGCAAACTATTATTGTAGGTAGTTATTTGTAGGTGACGCAATGGTCACTCAACCAATTAAAAATGGAGAATTTTTCAACTAAAAGATAATTAACAATTGCTCAACAAACGCGCGTTGGATTTGAGTTTTTAGATAGTGGATGAAGTGCGGAGCACCGAGTCAGGTATCCAACAAGCGTGAGTGGAATAATTATTTTATTAAATACCAAACACTAGATAAAAATATCTCGAACTTAATATTCTACCTACTGGAGTTTTCGGCCATTTTAGGAAAATTTTTTGTCAGTTTCCATATTTGGAAAAACTACAGGATATAGATTTTAAACCTTGAATGGAGAACCAATCAGATTATTAGAAATTCAATATCCGGTGTTTGGCATTTAATAATATCCGTCATTACGCCTCACTGTGACTGCAAGAGCTAACTGAAAACCGTTTGCCGTTCTTTTCTTTTCACTTAAGCCTTTTCTCTCTCCCCAGTGCTCCGCCACCTGCGGCAGTGGTATGCAGATGAGGAAAGTAATGTGTGTGATGAGGGCGGGGCCAAAGACGCTCTCTGAGCTTGCGGACGACAGATGCAACATCACACAAAGACTACCTGAAACGAGGGAGTGTTCCGTGCGGCCCTGCAGAGTCAGGTGGAATATCTACCAATGGCAGCAGGTCGGCGTTGCTCGTCATTGGCTTTTGTTATGTATTAAACTATTCAACTGCGTTTTTAAAACGAGTCTGTAGTCTTTCAATTTAGCTGCTACTACGAATGCGATACTCGGCTATGTTTTGCTGGCGATAAAAGTTGCCTCTTGTCGTGGTTCTTATTCACTGGGTTGTTATATCTTGTATTACAGTGTTCTCGTACATGTGGTTGGGGCGTGCAGAGCAGAGACGTGAAATGCATCGTGGATTCGAAGGAGGACCCCACCGAGAAATGGTGTGATAAGGGCTCAAAGCCTCCTAGACAAAAACGCTGTTTCGTGAGAAAGTGCAAGGTGATAGGTAATGGTTATGAATGCTGACGAAAAATGGTTTTGTTAATAATAATGGTGCTGACGTTGATGATGACGTAAACATTGGTTATAAGATTGGAGGGGCAGTGTAATAGCTTCGTTTCAAAAATTGCATGATCGATTCAGCGAAATACCAACGTTTGAACGCCTGGAAATCGTGAAAGAAAGTAAGTAGGAAATCTTGCAAAAGAAATCTGCAGCCCGCCCAAGAATGGCCGTTACGCGCAAGTCATTTTCTTCCTCCCCCAATCTTCCATCGAAAATAGTGGACACTTACGGCAATGATAATGTCAATGATAAAGATGATAAGATTTATACAAATATGGCTAAGAGATTGATAAAATTTTGATTGAACGTTATTGTTCGTAGGGCATCTTCAGTAACTCTTTCACTCTGAAGCTGTCCGACGAAAACGTTGAGTGACTTTTTTTTGACAAATTTTTGTTTATGTTTTCATGTAAGGTAATTGACAAACCTATGTAGGAAGTAATGAAAATGAATTTTGTCATTGCTAAATATTTTGCCACGCGCGAAATTTTGAAATGAGGATTATGCAAAATGGCATGGATCATAAAGATTACTTAATTAACAATTCTCATGTGAAATTCAGCTCTTCTTTGGCATGGAGTCAAACTGGTTTAGGCTATTTATAGTTTATGTCTGTCGGTTTCTTGAATTCATTTCACATGTTTGTATCATTGCTCCAAAAATAGTTCGTTAATACAGTTAGATAAAACATCTTACATATTTTTAGCTCCTACTCGGAAACCTACAACTACATCTACGACTATTGCGACCACCACGATACTCGCTACGACTCGGACTACGATACCTACTACGACACCCATTATAGAGACAACCAAAAATCCTACCACAATACTAGCTTCAACCGCTGCACCCACAACGGATCCCAGGTCCCGATACACACCAGCCCGCATATTTCAAGGCCCGAGGAACGTTAGTAAGTATTGAAGTATCTGTTATAGTGTTTAAATACGTGGAAGAAACTACACAGGGGCGAGAAAATATTTCTTGCACGACAAAATAGGTCTAAGTATTTTTAAAAACTAGGAATGAAAATACGATGAAGTAAGTCTTACATTTAGCTTTCTACACAATCCATACATTTGCTCATATATTAAATATGGGGACATTATTCAAACATTTTTTGGTCTTTTAACATTCATTTTAGAATCTACCTCGTTTACTCTATAATTTACAAACAAAATTAATACTAACTGTTAATTCAGAATTATATTTGTGTTGAGCAAAGGACGCTTGTTGCTTGGGTACTTTAATGATATTATATTATCAAACTGTTCGGGTGTCATCCCACGGTTTCGCGGTTTAACCTCAAAATCTCACGGTGAGCCGAATTGATTACAATTCTTATCAATTCAAACCCATGATAATACTCGATCCGACTTTGAAAAGGCTACCCTGGCTAAACAACCTTATTTTTTTACCTTTAAACCACAACCCTATTCTTTGTTCGCAGAAAATGTGGTTGGTCGTGACGTCATCTTCAGATGCAGGGCCGATGGTGTTCCCGAGCCCGCTATCACCTGGCGTAAAGAAAGAGAACCAATCACACAAAGCTTCAGATATCAGATATACAAAGACGGCACGCTTAGAATCAATGCAATAAAATTGAGTGATACGGCTAAGTACGTCTGTATCGCGACCAACGGCGTCGGTCGTGCTGCTGCCAGCTCTGCTGATCTGACTGTCGTTGGTAGGTATAGTGTTTTGCTATGCACATAGCAGTTAAGGAGATAAATCACGCGTTTAAGTTTGCCCAGCCACTTGAAAACAGCAAGGCAGGAAACGTTACCAAGCATGTCAGTAAGGGAGATGAAGTGACGCGTTCATATTTGCCCAGCCAACTGAAAACCGCAGGGTAGAAGTGTGACAAAAACTCCCTTTGGTCGAGTCTGCTATGCGCTCCCTCTCACTCGGAAATACTGATATTTATTTTTATTTTTTGGTAAAAACTAGCACGACAGAATTTTGAAAGCAAAACTTTTCTTGTTTTTAGTTTAAAAACCAGCACGACAAAATTTTGGAAGCAAGACTTTTCTTGTTGTTAGTTTCAATGAATCAAATAGAAGTTGTTAGAGATGCTTATCTATAAACTAAAATAGCGACCTCGTGGTTGAAAATAAAAAATAACGAGTTCAAAACAAGTTTTTTCTAACTTTTTCAAATATTGGCAAAAAAACTCTGTTTTGTAAAACTTATACGTAAAATGTAAATGCTGACACCATTTGTTAAACCCTTAATGGTAGAGGGGGGTCGAATTGACCCCCAAAGTTTTCCGATCTTAAACCTGAAGGCTTAAAGCAGTCAAAACGAGACTCTTGGTACCTGTAGTCCAATTCGTGCAAAAATTGATTCTATAAGTTAAAAATTGAACCAAGAACAGGAATTTAAGTTTTGAAAAATATATTTCTACTTTCTGTCCATTTATTCGTGATATTTTTCCTAACACATGTTTTCTATTAAGTTAAAGAAATTTGCTGTACATCTCCGGAAAACTTAGTTTTGAAAATTCAAGATAATGCAATAGCAACAGTTCGTAACTGAAGCTTGATTGTTTGTATGGAAAGTAAATAACTAATATAACCCAAAGCTGCATCTTACATCATAGCTTTTATCGTCTTGGATAGGTATTTTTCACTTAAGAGTTTTATGAACTTTTATCAGAGTCATTTTGCAATTTTCTACAAATTTGTTTCTTTCAGTATTTTATCTTCATATTTATGTATTTTATATAGTTATAAATATTTATAATGTAATGTAATTTTATATTATAATTTTTTATAGTGGAGCATGTTTATCACGAGCCCTTTGCTCGGGGGTATTATTGTTTACATGACAAAGCTCGATCACTTATGTGCAACCATTTAAAAGATTACTGGGGAAGGGAGGGGGGAGGGGGGCAATTGATCCTCCCCTTATTTGCTAGTAAAATGATTTGCCGTTCTAGGATTTAAGCAAAACAACTTCTGAACTATAAGGTATTGCTAAATCCTAAGACAAGGTCATTTCAGATCCCTTTTTAATGAATATTTTACCTCCCCCTTTTATCTTTTGCCTATCCTTCGGGTCACAATGCATACCAGGCAAAGCATCTAATGTAGCTACCCAACTTCAAAACTCGTACCACGCAATATGAAATAGCCTGCGCGGCAGACAGTCTAAAACATTGGTTTACACCACCCTTTGAACACAAACAAACCGGCTGCAACGCAGGCTAAATATAAATATAATCAAATGCTAAATATTAAATGAGACGTTTGTAGCGTGGTCGAAAATATCCAATCGGTATATGCAGTTAGAGGTCCCTACCAGAAGCATTACAAAGTAAGTGACATGCGTTGCTATTTGCTCGATTCATTGAGGAAACGAATTCCATAAAGCATAAAAGGAAATAATCAATTTCTTATAACTAGTCTAGCTCCATGTGGGTCCGTTCGAGATTATGAGTTTTTCAGTGGACTGAGCCTTGTCTAAAAATCTTGAGTAAAAAATGATGGTGCTGCAACCGCTGTAAGAATTGATCAGTTTGTAAATTTTAATTTGTTACCAGATCCCCCTCGTGTACGTATCAGCGACGACATCACTGTGGTGGAAGGCGCTACTGTTAACATCAGGTGCGCTATCACAGGGACCCCGCGGCCCATCGCCAACTGGTACAAAGAAAAGAGACTCCTATATCTGGCCAGCAACAGGGGGTCGGTTACACGAACGCTGGTGACTATCAACAAAGTGCGCTCCTCAGATGGCGGCAAGTATAAGTGTTCAGCAGTGCATGACCTTGGCAGGGCCGAGGCCACCATGACCCTCACGGTAGTAAAAGGTAAGTACGTAGTAGTAACAGTAGAGGAGTAGTAGTAGTAGTAGTAGTAGTAGTAGTAGTAGTAGTAGTAGTAGTAGTAGTAGTAGTAGTAGTAGTAGTAG
>JAOBYE010710680.1:0-11147 GCA_025403585.1 Parazoanthus swiftii
GACGATCGCTCATCGTTTGGACGCAATCACGAGTCATGATCGAGTTTTGGTATTGGATGCTGGGAAAGTTGTTGAATTTGATAAACCAAGTATTTTGCTCCAGCGCAGCGAAGGATACCTGGCAAAGTTATGCAAAGCGTATGCATCTAAGGAAGGAGTCTTATAACAGTTGCATTTAAACAGTGTTTTACCCTGCATTTATTTCACCTGATACTATCAATGAAAGTAAATTACACTTAAAGTTAGAAACACAAAGCTGTTTTCAAACTTTGATTGCAGAAATTAAACATCTGTAAATCGCAACTGACCTGGTTGTAACTAGAGCTACGTTTTTGTAGGTCGTAAGGGTTGAATAATTATTCTACATAGTTTGCTACTAGATGAAAAATCCTGCTGCACGTCTTGGTTCTATGTGCTCAATATTGTTAACATCCAGGAACGAAATTGCAATAGAAAATCATTTTCAGCCGAGCGTTTGAAAGTTTCTGGGAACAAAAAAAGCCTCAACCTCTGGATCTCACGGGTGACAGCCCCTTGTAAAGCGTAATTGTGCCTCGATTTCTTTCATGTCTTAGCAAACCGTACGGAAAATTGCGGCACAAAGTGCGACTTGCGAGAGTAATGTTAGTTTTTTATGTTATGTTAATCAAGGCCGTAGCAAGGGGAGGCCCCGGGGGACCCGGGGGACCCGTGCCCCACCCCAAGTTTTTTCCCCAGCAAATGTGTGAAGCTCGCTCAAAGTGCTCCAAGTCTGAGAAAAACTCGGAATATTTTACTAGATTTTCCTCTGATTTTGGTTCAAATGGTGTTTAAAACCAAGGAAATACATTTTTGGACAAACTAATTTTAAAGATTTCCTGGGGAGCATGCTCCCGGACCTTCCTAGAAGGTTCGCACCTTCGACCCTCTGCGGTACCCCCCCCAGTTTTCCAAGGCTTGCTACGACCTTGAATAGTTTACCAGTTTTTTAAGATTTTAATGAAGACTAACGTCAGAAACCTCCTGTCAAAGGCCAAAGAGGCAGGAGCTCGCCAACTCTCCCCCTATTTTTGCTAAGTTGCAAAGACTTGTTGGATAGAAGGTTGTCACCCGTGAATTTTAACACGACGTCTTAAGTCCGTCATCTTGGATTACAGGTGCCATCTTCGATTGTTGTTAATGACTGAACAGTGCCCAAGCAAAGTTAAAACAGTTAATACTACAATAGAAACAGAGTTTTATCAAAAATGAAACAAAAACAAAAAAATTCAGGAAACGAGTTACAAGAAATTAGATACAAACTTAATAAGCAACTGGTCGTTGGATTTTCTAACTAAACGTAAGTTGTTGAAGGATGTTAATTAATCAAATACTCGACAGTTGTGCAAAGCACGCTAATTAAACCACCCTAAACTGTAGTTCAAAACATTCTCAGCTACTTCTTGTGAACTGTATACGTAGTCCTAGGGACTTAATGACTGTATTTCAGCATGGCATGCTGAACCAAATAGGTATGAAAAGGCGTCAGTATTGCGTGAAGACTTTTCAGCTCAAACCAAAATTCCGAGTTGGGTTGAAAGTAACCAAATTATCTCAATAGCGGATATTGTTTTCTAACCCGAGGCAACTTGCCAACTAATAATAACAAAATCACAGTCGTCTTAGCCTCGCTGAACCTAAAGTTGTTTGGCATCATGCCAAGCTATCGGCTCCCATGTTAACATCTTGATATCGTGTAATAACATCTATTCACTTGGGAGATGAAACAATCCCGTGTGCTGCTAGTTTTGTCTTGACTTCTTCAAGGTAGTTTGCATCTGGGTAGCCGCCCCTGAAAGAACAGGACAGTCGGAAATTCTTGAAAAATATAATTTAAAACTGACTGATTACTTCAATAATAAGCATCGTTAGTAAGTCAGTTTGCAGGTCTTAATGTAAGACATGTTCATATTGGGACCAAACGGCGCTTGATAAGAGGTCTCTTGGTAAGAGACCGTCTCCCGTTTTCATGCGTTGGTGGGGTATACGGTTGGGTGTTTAGCACTGCCTTGAGAAAATGACAAGAATATCTTCACGAAAATACAGGTTTGCTCTTGTGTACGTTCTTCACCGTCTTCAAATGACTTTCCCCCTTTTTCTCGATTGCTGTAACCATTGTTTTGAAAACTGACAAATACATGTTCCATTTTATCTGTTATCTGTATCAATGTATCTGACGAAATGAAGCACGGATTTTTATTATATAACCCTTTCAGGCATAGTTAACTTATCAGTTTCTTTAAGAACATAATCTCCTGTATCTGCCACTGTGTCCTATTACTTTAATTAGTATATAAACAGAAAACAAAGCTACGATCCACGCCACTGCCAGATATATCTCGCAGTCTTTTCTACTAAGAAACTCCTAACTTCTAGTCAAAAATCATTATTATTGTTGTACAGTTATTTTATGTTTACATGTCTGTAACAGTTGTTTTGGCAATATACATGTGTATCGCGATTCAGTTGACATTTTGCTCGAAGTGAGAGCCCCAATACAAAGTGGTATTGCGGCTCAGAACTACCGCGCGTGATGGGTTTGTAGCTGGAATGGGTTTCAAAAAGCCTGTGCGAATTCTCAACAACTTGATCACAACACAACATTTATTGCCTTAATAACTTTATCGAGTTCAACAAGAATTTTATTTTATTAAGCTTAATCATAAATTTTAGCAAGTAGAGAAAAGTTCCAAAACATTTTGCATGGACAGTTTGTATGCTGCTTTCTACTGAGCGAAAATTACAAAAAGGTATAAATATTATTACTAAACAGGTTGAAAATCGGCTGCGACTTCTTATTCCGATCGACTTAATGTATCAGTATTTGAATTCCAATAAGTGAGTATCTACCTTTACTATTTACCATTCTGTTAGTTGCCACAATTTGGGAAATAAAGGGTATTGGGCAAACATATAGCGATCGATTTTTTATGGTCATTTTTTGGGAGTTCTTTATTTTAGGGAAATCATATTAGGTTAACTTCTCCGAGCCAAAATAGCTCTTTCGCTAACGAGAAAAGGTAGGCTAGTAAAATTTATCTTGTAAAGAGTGGATCTGTCAACTTTTGTACCGAACATTTGGAACGTTTCGTGATTCTCCATGATATTCCCTTGGGGTGTAGGAAAGTAAATTGTGTATGATACTTACAGAGAAGGTCCCCCAGTGCGACTGGTCTTGAGTGGAATGTCACTCCATACAATCTGGCCCGGCTGACTGCTGATATTGGAACACTTCACGGTAAATAACTGTCTGGTTTCAAACGCAATCTTAAGCAGTTCGAATACTTCTCGTCCCTCGTCTGTATCAGGAAGATAGATCTCGTGATTGCTTTCAAGGTAGGGTTGGCCTGGGTTCGGGTGTTCCGCAGTCTGAAGACCTAGTGTTAAAAATATAAAGTGCCAGATAACTGAATGAGCCTGAGTGAGCAAATACTAAGGGATATCTCTTTAAAGTACCTATATTCAGATTCTAGAAAAAAATGACTTTACTGTTAACGTTAAACATTTCTCGTAACACGGTAGTAACGGTAATGACCCTTGTGTGACCTACAGCCAGAGGCTTCGAATTCAGGACCTCCGGGTTGGAAGTAACTGCGTGATACCGCTCGGCCACGCTGCCTCAAAATAGAAGGAGTATAGAAAGACACAATTCACAAGGGGTATATACAAACAGTACATTATATACATTACTTTCATAATTTGCTCCAGTGACCATAAACAATAACTTCAAGTCGAGGTCAAGTCCCAGGTTCTCATACATTTGCTGTATTTTGGCCTAACTGGCCTCGACTTGAAGTTTTTGTTCATGGTCAGTGGGGCGTATTATGAAAGTGGTCTATTATAGCAATCCCTGTCAAGAAAACTATTGTTAAATGATGAAGAAAGTTTCATTACGGAATTATGGAAACGTATTCCTTTTTAATAAATCAGAAATACTTTTCTTCTAATTGATCAGATGTGGAAATATCCTTGGACATTTTTAAATTTATTTTCCTAATTTTGAGCTGTTTTAACAATTTTAGAATTTAAAACTCATTCCTTACCTTCACGATTTTTAATCAATACAACGGTAAGTTCTTCGTTTTAAAACATACCTGTGAAAGTGATTTGAACGCTGGGAATAATGCTACAAAATTTATTATTACTATTCTTTTTGTTGCTTCTTTCGCTATAATTATTATTATCAATTGCTATTGGTATATAGTTATTATCATTATTGTTGTTGTCATTATTCTATTATTGTTGTAATTATCATTATGCGAGTGTCCCCCTATCTAATTGTTACAGAACCGCGCAAATTAGAACATCATCATCACATGTCGCAAAAATAAAAGGCAAATCAGTAATTGCTCATCAGTAGGATACCTAAAATGTGTGCAACCTACTATTGGTTTCGGCTCCATTAAACCCTAGACCAATTGCAGGCCATTTTAGGATGAGCCACCTACTAATGTGAGTACGGATAGTTACTGAACAAACGTTGAAATAGGCAGTATATCCCTCTCTCAGCCCCACTTAAAGACGCGTCGAAACACCAAGTTAAACTCAATTGGCACAAGGCTACGGAAAAGCATACCTTGTGGGAACATGTATCGAACAATAATGGTGTCACTTCTCTCAAAACCTGGAAGACTTCCGTTTTCCTTTAACCATGTCATGTAGCCAATGGGCTGGTCAGCGGTGTAGTCTCCACTGGGGCAATCGTGCTTGGGATAAACTGCACGGTTATCTTCTTCTAAATATAACAAATAAGCTGCACAATAAAATTTCATTAAGCACTTGGAGAAGTGATTTACAGGATTTTTCGATTTAAAAATTATACAAAAAATGGGATGTGCGCAGGCCAACTCTAACAATTTAAGGGGCTAGACAAAAAGGTGGTCATTAAGGGTTAAACGTAATAATAGTTGGGGAAAAAAAAAGTCTAAATAATGAATATGTTAGTAATTGTTAACTACACACATTAAATAACAATGAACATTTATTCTTCAATATATGGTTTCGATTTGATTGAGGAAGAAAATTACATGAAATGCACAAAATCATTTAAAAGAGCGAAAGAGCCTGTTTCCCAGCAAAGTAAGCGTCATACAAAGATACAAGATGTTTACTCTAAACATTCATTTGATGATTTGTAATTTTAAACCTACCCGAAACATCGGATAAAGGTGGCATTTGGTCCCCCATTTGTTCATCATGATCAACATCGAAGTCCTTTTTTTTCTGTTCTTCGCCATTAGAAGTCAAAGTAGTCTTTTCGATCGAGTCTCCCATGACTGGTTGTTGTTCAAGCGTTTCAGCATTGTCGCAGTGTATGTTCGGATAAGAGTTTTGTTCTTCATCACCACCAATATTTTCTTCTTTTTTGGATAATGAAGTGACGGTTGATGATACATCAACTTCAGATGTTGAATCTTTGGGATGATCTGGCTCATTACTGCTGTTTGAATTAGTATTCTGTTCGCAATCTTGATGCACCTGTCGTGGTGATGACGAATGATGTTCACTCTTCTGTTTTTCTGTTCCTTGATTGTTTGGATCGTTGCTTCTTCCTGCTGAGGTGTCTTTGTAAAATGTATCATCTTCCTGCTGATAAACATTTCTCTTCTGTTCATTGCCCGATTTGTTGTTTACTGATGATGACGCCAGTCCCGGTTTGGAAATATTTTCCTCGTTCAAGCCGTTTGCGCCATCCCTTCCTTCGTTTGATTCAGAAAGTGATGGGGAGCGCGGAGGTACCTTAACATCTTCGGGAATGCCTTCACCATCTTTACGAGCTTTGGGAGTTGACTCTTTGTTGGAAGGAGTTTCAGCAGAGGGTTCCTTTAAATCGGGCTCTACTGTCTCAGGCTGGTTCTTCCATTGTGCTTCAGGAAGAGAAAAAGAAGAAACTTTACTCAAACTGCTTTCTTCGTTCTTGATAGTTTCGGTAGACGTGTTACCGCCTGGTGTCCGATCGGAAGCCGCTTCCTCACCCAGTGTTTCTATCTTCTTATTTGCGTCGTTCGCCGCTTTATTATTTTCTTGAGTAGTTAGACCTTTTGGTGCTTCCGCAAAGCTAATATCGGACTGCTTTCTTTCGTTGGTGTCAGTTTTCACAGTGGAAGCTTTCGGTGTGTTTTCTTTTCCTGCTAATTGTGACGTAACCGGAGAATTGACCGTAATCTGCATTTCGGTCCTATAATTGGGTGGAAAACCTGGAGGGGGATGAACTGGTTTTGCATCTGTTTTTGTCACTTCAGTACCTTCAGGTGCTTCAAGCTTTTGTCCTTGCGTTTCTTTCATACCATGTTTAACTTCTTCTGTCGCAACTTTGACTGCTGTCCCTGGAAGCGGAGACGAAGTGACTGCTTTCTCAAACCTTGCAGCAAGGACACCGCGACCTCGTCCTTTTGATTTTGTCACAGCAACATCAGACAAACTAGTGTTCTTGTTTAAACGAGGTTGGTTTGCGTATTCTGGGTCTGTTGTTGGCGATTCTGTGGTTTTAGTAACTTGCTGCGTGTCCTGACCACCATCACCAAAAGGAGGTACCTTGTTACCATCATAATGCTGCCCGACTTTTCCGTCTTCTCCTTGCAACTGGCCCTTTTCATTTACTGCAGCATAATAAGGGGGAGGCTGGTTCATTTCTGGGCTTGTGTTAGGCACGTTCGTATTGGAATAATAACTTTGTCCATATTGTCCGATAAGTGTTTGGGACGTCAAACCATGTCTTAGAAACGTGCCTTGTGCTTGAGTGTAGGGCATCCTAGGATCTTGTCTACCATATGGCAGGCTATATGACTGCATATATTGTTGCTGAGCACCAAAATTCCGAACGCTTTCCATCTGAGGCTGATCATAAACCTGGTTGACGCTTGAAGGAGGCATATTGATGCTGCTCATTCTTGAATACGTTTGTCCCTGACCTTGGAATGGATACGACTCTTCACCAGTGTTGCTGTGCGCTGTTAGAACTTGTGGTTGCCACGCGTTGCTTGCTATTGGGGTACCCTCACCGAAACGCTTTACAAATTCGTGCTTGAACACATCTACAGTTGGCAAGTCGATGATAACAAAGTTAACATCACAAAGAAGGAACTTTCGTGCTTCTACGCTACGGCTGTACTCTTCGACAGCATCAAACATCGCTTTTGCACTTAGCTCCTTGGGCATGCCACAGGAGCCCGAACTGATCGCTGGAAAGGCAATGGATCTCATTCCGCGAGATGCTGCAAGGCGGAGGCTGTTAATTACTGCTGTGTGCAGGAGTAGGATACTGCGTTCGTTGTTTTGTTGTCCCCAAGCTGGACCAACAACGTGGATAACAGCTGAACAGCGAAGCTGTCCACCAGAAGTGACGACAGCATCACTCGCTGCAAGTGGCTTCCACGCTCTCGAAAACATGATCGCCTGCGACTCTTCAAAGATTTCCCTTCCTCCTTTATCCTGGATTGCCTTTGCTACTCCTACATCATGTTTCAGCCACGCATTTGCGGCGTTAACAATAACATCCACCAGCACGTTAGTTATGTCTTCTTGGTAAACAGAGAGCCGCACCCCGTTGGGTAAAACCTGTTGCAGTACTGGGGGGTAGGGCTGAAGTGGTGCTACCGTTTGTCCAAGTCTCGGTCCATCTTCTCCATCTGCACTCGAGTTTCTTACTTTCCTTCTTCGGGTATCTTGCTCTAAACCAAGCTGGCTTTTTACCATCTTTGTAGCTGCATGTACAGATTCTTTCGAACCATACACCAGTACTTGATCAGCCGTTTTAAAGACTACTACTGGAAACTTTTCCTCGACAGTAGCAGTAACCGTTTCGACTTCACCTTGATCTTTATCATGGACAATGGCTTCTTGTTTCATGTTGGAGTGTAACTTCTGATACAGAGCAATAAAAGATTCATAGGCATCGTTGTAATCCTTCACTTGACATCCTGGCATTGCCTTTATAAATGCTTTTGTATCTTTCCCACTGGAAGGCCACTCGATCTGCACAGAAAAACGTTCCACCATCTCTCTGAGCTTTTCTCTGTACACCCTCTCTAGAAATTTCATGAACCGAGGTTCAACATCAAAAGGGGGCGTTTCTTCTACCACTTCTTCCTCGTATTTGTCCTTATCTTCATCTCCACCCTCACCCATTTGTTTTTGTTCGATCTCAGTTTCACTGTTGTCTGCAGCCCTTGCGCCTTTAGAGCTGAATTCACGTTGAATCTCTGGTTTTTGTAACGCCGCGCGATGAAGGTGTCTTTAAAACAAGAAGAGCAACTTTAGAACGGTGACTCTTTCCTATTTCGTTAGAAAACGTCGTTTTCTATAATTTTTCCTCCAAACAATAAAATGAACTGAAAAATAGATATACCAATCTGACCTTGAAGATCCAAATAAAACTGTCAAACAACCAACAAAAAACGACGAAGAAACAAAAAAAGTAGAACTCTTTGAGCCTCTACAAACATAAAGGTACAAAACTAATTACAAACAGTAATGATGTAAATGCCACCGGCAGTACTTTGGGCGAACAATCTTACAAGTTTTTATATTGTCAGCTGGCTGCATAACAGTTTATAGTTTGTCAAATTAGACCTGTCAGTTCTGTGATCGTTTTATGTATTTTTTGTTTGAACTACTTCCGAGGTATGTTGTGTTGAGTTATACAGGCCCGAGTGCATCTGTACCAAAACAACGAAATTACTTGCAATAGTTTGGCCGAGCTCATTATAAGCTCAAAGAAAACGCTAGCTTGTGTTCTAATTGTTAAACAGAAAAAAAGGTTCAAATTAGTCTAATAAATGGTGTAAAGCGTATCCAGGTTCAAATTTGACGAAATTAGTCTCCAAAACATTAATCAGTCACATAATTACGAACGGTATTATATTCATTCATTACTTTGAATCGTCCCTAGCATTTTTTATCAGTGATTAAACAAAAAAAGAACAACCTTTTTCAAAAACATTTTAAATAGATATAGTAGCTGTACAGTGGTAATGAAACTGTTACCTATTTAGTTGTTGATAAGCGTTCTGTAGCTGTTCAAACGACCCAGAAATTATGAACCCATCACAGGCCTCGTGCCAGTCAACTTCCGTCTCGGCCTCAATCCTCCTCAAAAGTTTACGGAAATCAGCGTACCCGGATGGAGGAAATATCTTCGAGTTCAAGCGAGCAGATACTCGGAGAAAAACCTATAGCAAATATGAAGTTTAGGTTGCTTTAAAACAATACAAGTACCAGCGAAAATGATTTAAGGAATCTCTAAACTCTTAGTAAGGCTCACTGACAAATGCATTTAAAAAGTTAATTTTTAAGTAAGTGTTTGACTTTTCTAAAAGTTTCTTTTTGCTGATTTCCGCTATGAAACCGCTTGCTAAAAATGAAGGGGAAATGGTCTGTTAATGGTTTAGCAGCGTATTAGAGAATTAAGATCATCCTATAAAGTTTTCGGCTGAAACCCAGTCTACGTGTTGTGTTCCGGAAGGAAATTGTGATGGAATAAGTTCAATAACAATTTTTCTCCAAGTGGTGAAACATAAAACAAGAAAACAAAACGCTTCCCAGATGTCTGTTACGGTGGCGTTTATTACAAAACTAATCTACAGGGCTAAGTCAAGAATGAAGCGATGGCTAGCTAGCCCTGTAGTCATCTTTAAGCACCTAAGATTTCTTTTAAATTGTTTGGAAAATGAGCGGGGATGTTACGTCGTTTAAGTTGGGCAGCGCAATTTTCACATTAAACAATGTACACGCTTTTTTTAAGAACAACTTTATAAGAACATCGAGGTCCAGAATGGCCAAAGTTTAAGAACAATTTAAGAACAAGCCGAGGCTCGGGCTCGATAGCTAACCCTTTTTAACTATACTGAGTCTCGATCTTTAACTTATAAACAATACAGAATGAACAAAAAAACGAGTTTAATCATTCTCATTGCCTCAAATTATACGCTGTACACGTACATTCGCCCTAAAATAAGTTCCTAAATCGCTATACAGCTAGTAACCACTGGAAATCCTCTCGGGGAAAATGACACAGCGAATCTATGATTACTGATCCGCAGGGATGAACTGATCAAGAATACACCCGCCAAGCAATTTGTTTTATTGAAATAAAAACAATTTAGGAACAATTTGAGGCTCAAACTGCCAAAAGATTAAGAACAATGAGCCTCGGCCAAATTTACTGTTTCTTATAAAAAAAGCGTGTCTGTAAGTTACAGTTTTCCTGAAGGCTTTTGAATGGACAGTGTAGTTGTCTACTTGTCTATTTTTACTACTTGTGTTTATTCGTTGTTAATGCTGAATATAACTACGGCATATATGTTTTTTATTTCCTACTTTGAACCCCACTAATGTAAAGTACTTGCACAGATCCTACTGGGCCCGATTGTCTGAAACGCGGCCTGGCAGCGTTAGTTAGGCCACTGTATACGAACGCAGTACTGTATTGCAAGTGCTTCACCAGAGAACATGTTTCCAATTCTTACAAACTATGGAAATCTTATTTCTTATCCAAAACTGGCAGCCAAACCATACTTTAAAGGTAGTAATACGGACATGTATGGGTTAAATATTTAACCCTGGGTTAAGCGCTTAGAGTGCTAATCGGTTTTCCAACAACTCGGCCCAAGTTTATATAAATGTTCTAATTAAGTTATGCAAAGAACCAACAACTCACCTCAGGTACTTCTGGCGGTCTTGCAACGTGAAATGCTTGCACTGTGAGTTTTTTGCCTGATTTTTTCAAAATCTGTTCTTTTTCCAGGACTGATTTTGCCACTAAAAAGAAAGCGTCAATTTTGAGTTTGTATAAAATGCTTACATAAATCGTCTAAAATATCTCTGTCGGTACTTTAAAGCCACAACTTTGACGAATTCTTGTGGCTTGAGGAAAAGGAATGGCTATATTTGAATAACTCCAACTTCCGCCCGTTGTTGTCTAGAATTATCGTGCGCGGATGCTTTTAAATCTTGTTACTAATTGAGTGATAACTGATCGTTATGCTCCAAACCTTTGTTGTAGGGTATCCCCTGCAAGCAGTGAATGGGGGCGTTCTTGAATTAAGATAAGAGAGAAGGCTGGGTATAGCCACTTTCGGAGGTATTCGTATATCCGTAACTGTTCGGAACAGTTCCCGAAGACCTCCGAA
>JAOBYE010710691.1:0-11994 GCA_025403585.1 Parazoanthus swiftii
TACTATATTTACAGTTCTGCTGGAACGTAACACCTAAAATGGGTAATTCTGTGCACTGCGGTATATTATTAACTGGCGCTTTGTCACGACTAAAGCCTTTTGTTAGTTTACATTAGTGCCATGCGATTTCGGCTGGACCAACTAAGGAACTGATCCACCAAATCAGTGCGACACTGACCGTTTCCCCAAAGAGGGACAATAACAGTGATAGAATCATCAGCAAATTTAAATAAGGCTGGGCGATCTTCCAAACTGATTTCTAGGTCGATCATTAATAAACACGCTAAACAAATATGGCCCACTGACGCTACCCTGTGTCGTGCCCCTATCTACCTCGCGCCACTGTCCTTCGAAGCCGTTATAAATTACCCTCTGCTGGCGCTTCTCGAGAAAGCTTAAATACCAATTTACAATAATGGGATTCAGAGGCAATTGCTTAAGCTTAGTCTTAGATGACAAGAGATAATGATTTACGCAGTCAAAAGCTTTACTAAAATCCATAGCAAATACTCGCACAGCTTTGCAGTCTTGCTGGTCTAAGACTAAATATCTGTAGATGGTATGCTGCATGCTTAAGAGTGCATCAGTGCAACTCGCCCCTGTTCTATAGGCAAACTGTGTTGAACTGAGGCGTTGTTCAACGGTATCCCGCGCATGGATATTATACACCGACTTCTCGAACGCTCGTGCGATTACAGGTGTGATATTAATTCCTCTGAAATCCTCCTTGTCTTTAGGGACGTCAATCTTGGGGAGAGGTGTCACGTGTGCTCTTTTCCATGACGAAGGCCACTTACTTTTATCTCTTTAAATACAAAGGCTTTCTGTGTCTAAAGGGTTTGAGGGCGTGCAGTTTCCACAGCAAACAAAAGCTTACCGTCAGTTAAAACACTGAGAAAAACTAGAACGCACATTTCAAGCTACCACGACAGAGCGGAAAAACGGTTTTCTCGCTTTTATGGGCTTCCGCGTTAAAGACATCTACGGTTAGTTAAGTCACAAGTTTTGGTAATAATTTCCACTTTCGTCGCCTATCAAATGTCGGATGGTTTTGATGAAATGGGGATGGAACACGTGAACACAACACCAGAGTTACCCTACTCTTTTCGTACGTGAAGTGTGTGGGTTCTTTTAATTCCCCTGAGATCGCATTTTAGGAGATTAGACCAACGGCTTAACCGGCCAGTGTCCATCGGGCCACTGTGGCGAAAGTTCAACCTTCGACCAGGACGGAGTTTGAAACCCGGGACCTTGTGGTTGGCACTCAGAGATCTTACAAACTGTGCTCACCTCGCACTCCCGCCTCGTGATCTTTTTGTCAGCATAAACAATAACGTTTTGCTCACTTATTGTGAGCAGAGTTCTATGCTAATTGGTTTGTGTTTTTCCAAGAGTTTGGGACAATGATAGCAAAACATTAAACAAAAACACTCAAAATTTTGACGCATGTTTACCAGTAAAAAGAAAAATTCACATGCAATATATGTGCCGTTTTTCCGGCTTCGTGGAGGGTCCGACTCTACCTCGGTGTAAGAATCCACGAGACTATCGTCAGACTGGGTTCACCAGTGGTGAAGGCAATAAGTCGCCTTCATAATAATGTTTGCGTTGCACTCTTCTACTAATAGGCTGCCCCGCGGGAAAATATGCTTTAGTTATGGGAGTTAAATTAAACATTCATGCAGGTCAATATACCTGACGTTAAGCAGACGTCAAGCACGTTTATGACTACAGTTCACCTTCCATCATTAATATGAAGTACACCGTATCACCACCAATCCTCGGCAATAGAACGAGGCTTCATTGCTCACACTGTGTGACATCATTTGTGCACCTCTCAGGGAACCCTGTGACGTCAGTCGTGACCATGGAGGTAAACCCGAGTGTCCCAATTACAAGGGAAAAGTACTGGCATCGAAGTTGCGCCCCACGGGGTATGTTATCGCAGAAGGTACCACATAAGGTCTTTTTATTATAACTTTTTTTACTTACTTGTATCATGTTCATATTTTCAATCAAGTATTTCAGATATTGCACAACTTTTCATTTTGAAAGGCAAAGAAAACTGTGTGACAACAAATATTCAAAGGTCACGTAGCAATGATGCAAGTATAGTAAGAAGAACAGTTTTTGGTAGCAACATCGGTTGCATGTAGTTTCTTGAAAGTTGCTGAAAATATGTCTAACAACCGTAAAATTCGCTCTGAAGGTATACAAGTTTCTAATGACACCAGCTTTGCATTGGTTCTTTTAAGGCATGACATAAATGACAAGACCTTACGATACGAAAGTTAGTGGACTACAAAAAACCAACTGCGAAGTAAGAAATATAAGTCCGACTTTGATATCTGCATAGTCGTCGTCTTGAATTTTTTGCTGATTTTAGCAAAAGTAGTTAAACGTGCTCAGAAGTAGTTCAGCAACGTTAACTTTTCTGTGATGAAAAAAGTGGAAAAATTGCATAAACGGTTTTCTCTTCTGTCTTTCAAAAGTTGCACGAAAAATAAGGTACTATAACCCCAACGAACGCTCCCGAATTCTTGCAAAACATCGCAATTCAATGTTTTAAATAGTTTTAGAGTAAAAGTCCTCTCCCCCTCCCTCAGAAACCAGGCAACTTCAAAAAGCCGAGGCCAAATAGTCTTTGTACTAATTACATGGCAACATATCCACAAAGCTTGCAACTCAGTCTTATTCATTAAAAGGCTCAATACCGGCCGAAAGTAAGCAGTTTAGAAGAAAAATGAACTGTTTGTTAAGTTCGCGATGGGCTTGAAAATGGCTCGTACAGTCCACGCGACTGACATCCAGTCACGCAGCCTAGCGTGACCTATCGCGTACTTCTGTTTATGGGTTGTCAAGAAAGACGTTACAAATGTTGCGTGATGTTAGTTACTGCTTCTTCTGGATTAAAGGTGAACTCTTGGGTGAGGAACAAAATTTGTCCAGTTTAGTCATAACTTTTCATGCTAGCTCGCTGTTTGCGCCGATTAAAACCCCAAAATATTTTGATGGTTTCACGCAGAGTAAGTATCGGTCCGTCCTTAGTTGGTAAACAGTCGATCGGCTGTTCATCGTGTTGGCGTTTGAAATGATCAAAGGTCAAATCCAGTCTTTTCAACCTATTCCCGTTTGGTCGATTGTTCCGTGCATTGTTTTGTGTAAATAGCGATTTTTCAATATTGTTCTTGCCACCGAAGAAAACCGTTTTGTATGTAATAATAATAATGGCGATATTAATGCTAATGATTATTAATGAGAATAATTTTAACGAGTTCTTTATTGCTTGCAGTAATTGCTGAACCTGCTAATCTGCCGAGGTTTCCTGAAATTATTTCACACATACTCGACTCGTTCAAGTTTAATCCCAGATTGCAGCGGGACGCGTAGTGCAGATTTATCTCTCATTTCTGAAGCACACTAGTCTTATGAGCTTCTTATCATTTATAATAATACAAGACCAAATACTTGAAAAACACTATTACTCAGGTGCACCGACAGCGGCACACAGGGCTCCAAATAGTCAATTTGACTACATATCTTGATGCAGCAATAGGTGATTCTATTTAAAAGAGACATTCATGATATTCTCATACATTTGAAATACCAATCCAAGAGCGAGCTTTGTGCTGGGTCTCCAAAACAGTTATATTCATCCAATGGATGTGGTTGCCAGCAGCAAGTCTTCCCATCAAGCATGCTAGCTTACACATTTTTATCTTTAAATGAAATAATTGCACTTTAGAAAATCTAATATGGCAATGGGGCACTACTTGAATTAGTGTTCTTAAGTGTTACTCAGCCTCCCACAAACCAATACTTGAAACATATGTGTCAATTTGTTTTTAAAAAAGGTCCTTTATTTTCTTCTTCAGCTCCTCAATTACAAGTTCAGCCTGTTAAACTGTGGCTGCAGCACAGAATAATAGAAAAACTTTTTAACTAAAACCAACTGCTCATAACCCCAAATGTTTTGCATGTTTTTTGCCTTCAAAGCAATCCATCTTCAAAATAATGCTAATAAAAAGATCCCTAAAAGCCAAAAACACATCTTTAATAATCTTAATAGTCTTGATCTATCCCCTATCATGTCTCTTTTAGAGTAAAAATGTTCTGGTTCACTGTCTCCGGATATCTTTACAATATACATACATGTGTAAATACATACATACAGCCAGCAGAAAATGTGAGCTATTTACACAATATAATACTATACAATAATCTTCACACAAAAAATGAAGTGTTCTCATCATTTGCCAAGTCCGGCACAGTTTGATCTCCAAGTTTTTGTTCAATTCCTCTACAAGGGCTGCTTATTGTAAAGGAAGAGCTAAACCATGGATGCTCTAGGATTTCCTGTGCCGTTAGTCTTTCAGAGGGCTCTCTTCGCATCATGGAGCGAATGAGACATTTTGCCTTAGAAGACATAGTGTCTGGAATAGTAAAGTGTCCTCGACGAATCTTTGTGAACAATACACTTGGTTCAGTGTCATGAAATGGATATCTGCCAACCAACATTGTGTATAGCATCACACCAAGGCTCCAGATGTCTGCAGCTTTGCCTGAATAGCCGCAGGATGTCGACTGGAGAATTTCAGGACTGACATAAGCGGGGCAACCATGTTTGTCTTCCAGTGTATCATCCTTGCCATGAAGAAGAAAAGCATCTTCCAAGCTCTCAAGTTTAACTTTAGTTCTGAAAGAAAAATATAATCAATCAATATAATTACAGTTTTTTTAAGATTGGTTGAGCCATTTACAAACAATTTATTATACTCATAACCCTATCAGATTAGCTAACTGACAAACCTCAAACTTTTCTGTAAACTACGAATATAAAACATTAATCTATATGGTTACAAGTGAGAAGATAAGAACTGATCACACACCAGAGATAAAATACAAGTTTCTCCCAGTCAGATTATAAAAAAAAACATGTGAAGCAAGACCTGGAGAAAAGAAAGAATGCCTTGTTTGGCACTTTTGGGGATGAAAGCCTCATAAATTATTCAAAGCAGTCAGAAGACCGTCAAGGTAGGTGTATGTTGTATGTTGTATGAGACATTAAATTAATGCAAAAAATTGCACAATATGGATATTGCATCATTTAAGTATTACAACCAGAGCAAACAAGAGAAGCAGGTTGCATCACACCACTGGCACAACAACCTTAAAATGTTATGAACAATTTCATAATACAGACAAGCATATTAGCAGACTTCCTTTGAAATTTATATGAAATGTTTTTCATCATCTGATAAAAAATCAACGAGACAGAAAACTTTATGGTATTAAACTTTACACAAATTTAAGACAATGATGATAATTTGCATAGAGAAGGTAAATAATGATTGGGCAAGAAAGAGAAGATCATGTTACTGGTCATGTTCTCAATACGAGATACAAATCAGGTAATGATCATTTGTTCAGAATTTCTAAATCAAAAACAATTATTAAGGGGGTGATCACATCTGCCTTTCCAGACAAAGCCTTCCTTACACTGCAAGAAGTTTCTTCTGTGACATTCTGATAACAAAAGAATCACACAATCGCCCTTTGGCATGGCCTGCTGTCCTTTGTACTCACACAAAGACACACAAAATGCACAGCTAAAAAGTTAAATTTGAAAGATTTTGTTCTTTTTTCAAGCATTACTTCTTGCCCACTCTTGAATAAGAATATTTAATCCTGAAGTGAAAGTAAATTTTGTTATTTAGCTTGCTAAGTACCACTTCAAATGAAAATTGTAGCTTGAAACAGATGCTTTTACATGCTTTTTTATTACTGACAGCTAGAACTTTACTAATGGCTGTTCTGGCTCTTACACAGCAAAATTAAGTGCACGGTTGTACAGGATGACCATCAATCTTTGCATCCATTACTGGTAAAAAAAATTAAAGTGGAAGTCCCTTTAAGAGTTGAATAGCATACTGTAAGCATTGCAAGTATAGAAACCAGTTCATTTTATTCATGTTATACATAAGCATTCAATTTGCTGATCAGGTTTAAAATCTGACATGTTGTAAAAGACATAAAGTTCAATTTGATGCAGAAAAACAGATGAAAAACTCAAAGTATGCACTGCATTTTAGATTTAAGTTTGGTCCAACAACCACATGTGAAAACCATTACAAAGTGGATCAATTATTATCATTTACTTGTGTGTTTTAAAAATCACAATCTAACTTCAAGGCTTTAAGATTTAGCCAACCATCACATTTTCACTAAAAGCTTTGTTCACAGACAGTTTACTAATACTTTTAGCAATTTAACAGTACTTATTGATTATCTGGACAGTAGGTTGTCATCATGAAAAGAACATCCTGGTTTAAGTGAAACAAAGAACACAATTAAGCTAAAACGCTCTTTCAATCTCTGATAACTACTTTACAGCTGAGAGTTTGAAAGCACAGAACTGGAATCGACCAACATGAGCTTAATTAGTATCCTACTAAACAAAGGCTATTTATTCAGACACGTTGTTTCAAGGCATGGAAAAGTCTTTGTTCTCGTGGTCTCGATTGTCTATTTTGATCAAAGACCGCACTGGTTGAACACTGGAGAAAACGGAAACGAAGTTACCACGTGGCTGGAGCAGTTACGATGCAACGTTTCGAATTTTCTTCTGCCACGTGGATCTTGACGTTTCCCAATCTTATTACAACATCCCAAAGTTTTCGCCTCTCACACGATGTCTAAATGTGAACAAAAATTCACAAGAGCTATATAAAATAAACAGATTAAAAAAACGAATATCTATCGCGTTATATCGAACTTTCGCGCCATCTTCTCCACTTCCGGGAGAAATTGGCATGTGCTCAAAAATTCAAATGACTCCAACAATTATCACTTTCTTTTCAGGCGTTCGCCGACACTGCTGTGGGTGTAAATTTCAAATGCTGTTGGTTGTTAGCCAGCGCTTCGAAAAGGCAGGATCCGGTCAAATGAACTATAAGTGCTGAATCATTTCCATCATGTATGCAGCAGGCCACGACTTCCAAAAAAATGTTTTAGAAGCGTCGGTAACCAAAAAATTTGATAACCGGAAATGAATATCCTGATTTCGCGTTAGAAACCAACAACGCAATTGGCCGACATGATTGTGAAATTAGTTTAAAAATCAGCCTACGCACGAAAATCAAATACTTTGTTTCTACAGTCAAATGAGGGTTTGTATTTCAAGTAGCATTAAATGCAAAGGGAACGCTTTTCTTGCTTCCCGTTCTCCACAGGCCAGTAATTCGTCAACAAAGGTCCCATACCCGATACCAGCAAAACAAAGCCATGCCACCACTGCACTGCACATAAAAGGCCTAACACGAGGCAATCAAATAAATACGGCATTATTGAAAGAAAATTTTCTATATGTTCGATATGAAGAAAAAAATGCATCGCTACGTATAAACAAAACAAACTCACCTCTCTTCGTTTTGAAACACAAACTTCCTTAGCTTCAAGTCGCGCAAGATAACTCCAGAGTCGTGACAATGTGCAACTGCGTTGACAACTTGGTAAAAAAGCTTGCTCGCTTCTTCTTCTTTAAGTCTCCTCCTTGTCCGAACATGAGAGTGAAGGTCACCGAAACTTCTCTCAAAGAATACATAAGCGTATGAGTCACTCACTAGGATCTCAGCAATTTTGTTGATGCCCTCGTGAGGTGGCAGATGAAACACAGGCGATAGCGTCTCCCGGAATTTATTTACATCGATAATTTTACATCGTAGTTCTGTTTTCGTTTCTGTATCCACTGCCCTGTACAATGAACTCCCTCCTGAACGTTCTAAAAGCAGATATTTTCCAACTTTGGATATCTGAGTCTGTGGTTGGTCATTGCTTCGTTTCGCTGATTGTTGGGTTATAGTCAAGTTTGATAATGGCGCAGCTCCAATATTTCCCTTGGATGCATTTCGGTAGGGGTGATATCGGAGCGACGATGTGTTCATTTAAACTTTAGTAAGCAGTTGAGAAGAACTCTTTCTACGTCGGATCAAGTCGTGGTAGAAGAACAAAGATAAAGCCCAAAACACTGCGACGGTTGACACTCCTTTCGTATTTCGTTTTATCCAAGTGAGCGTATGACGTTGCACATAAGTTATCGCTGATGGCGTAACTCAGGGACAACGATCACGCGAAACACGGCAAGTTCGCTGTTTTGAAACTTTTCTTCGCCTTCACCAAGGTATCTTCTTTCGGAGGGAGGCCGTTTTGACCTCCCGTTAATAAACAAACGAAGATTTACAGCACATTTCTGTTGTAATACCAACGTTTCCAAACACTTTCGCAACACAAAATCTTCAAGCGCAAAGCCACATAAACGGACGCAATCGCGTTTTGTCTGTTGCATTACTGTCCACAAATAAGGGACGTGGGCCCTCCAAATATGGAGTTGTGACATCATCACTCTGCTCCATATTTGGCAGTGATGCCACAGCAGTGGTGCAATATTCAGGTCATTTGATGTGATTCTCGCTTTTTGATTGGCTATTTATCAAAAGTTTATTGTCTTTGACCAAGGGCTCTTCACTTCCGCTCTAACTTTGAAATTTACATTAAGAATTTTTTTTTGTACGTTTCGACAATTGTCATACACGAAATGTTGCACCACGCGGTAAAAATGATTCAATCTTTACTTAGTTTGTGAAATTCCAAAGCAAACGCTAAAATATGCTGAATCAGAGAGTCTCAGCTGAATTCGTTTCGGAAGGTTGCTACTCGAAGTGAAAATTTAGGTCGGAAGTAAGAAGAAATCGACCTTATGATAATTATCCTTTTTCAAAATGACACGCACACAATAACAATGGTCAATACGCTATTTTCAGGATATGGTGTACATGGAGCGATCAAAAACTACTTGAAAAAGAAGTCTGTGCAGCGAGCGCAGTAGATGTTTTTACGTTATGTAGATCTCCCCGATCTTACTTCGTTTCAAGAAAACACGAGAAAAAGTCGTTTGAAGCGAAGCCAAAGTGCTTACATTGCTTTGAAAGAAGGCCGAAAATATTCCCTTTGTTCAAACAGTCCGCTAAAGTGAGTGGGCAATTGCACCTTGGGACAATTAACAAAAGAGTTTTATGAAACAGTTTATTTGGAAATGATTAAAAGGTAGAGAATCCGTACACCGCACTTCATTCTTGAAATCATGTATGATTTATGGCCTTATAAAAACACACGAACTGTTAAATGATTCAATTGTCTTACTTTTAGGAGTTCACGCGACATGAGAGAATTGTAGAGAGATTCCGCACCCTGCCTGAGGAAAGAGAAAAACAAGCCTGTATCTCTCCTTTATTTTAGTCTGCCCACATTCAACTACCCACAATATATATACAAAGCACACAATCACGATTCTTCTCACTGTATGAAACGACCCGCCTTTCATCCGGAAGTTTAACGAAAATTCGAGAATTTCCCGAAATGCAAAATCGAGGCCCATCTCATTATTTTCTCAGTATATTGTACAAACCGATTCCTGATAAGGATATTATACTTTTACATTCGCTGAGGATATTTTCGCTTCGCTTTGCTTTCGTGGTTACACACCGCCTACGCAAAGATTACGTGACTCGACCACAGAGGGGACCGAAAGGGAAATTATCAAACTCCGTTCAACCTTTATTCACTTTCTGTTTATTCTTGTCTTTGAATCAAAGTCTTATTATTTTTTGTCTGAATGATGGATACAGTTTGTTTTAGCACACAAGAGTCTAACCGAAATTGCATGCACTTAAGACTCAAACAAATTCTGTTCAAATCTTTGTGGTACTTGGTCAAACACTTTTGCGTTGGCGGAGTTCAACTTTTCCTTTGTCACTTTTGGAATACTTATTATTTATAAAACCGATAGTCCATCAACCCCCCACTTCACTCTACTTTCATTTACAGTTTTAGTCCGGAAGAGTCTTGTCGCAAAACGATAAAACCAAGGAAACCCAACTCAGTCACAGCTGGTGGTATCCTCACTTGCCGATCCTTTTTCAGCCAACCACAAACAAAAAATTTTGTTAGCCATGGCCGGGTAATATATATTCTTAGCGTCAACCAAAAATCATCGATGTTTACTTATAATATTTCCAGAGGCTAGTTAAGTTATCCTTTCAAGCAAATATGTCGATTATGTATTATATTCTTGTAAGACTGGAAATTTTGTTTCCATAATTAATAAGACTGAAGAAGCGAATTTTTAATAACCTGTTGAACCTTATTACTCAGCGCTGGTTGTGTACGGCTTTTAGCTATCAGGAATGAAAAACAATAACGATTCCTCTGCGATATAACTTTTGCTGATTTTGAATGGCATATAAACTTAAATCACTCGAGTTCTCGTTTCCGGACTTTTGCCTCGATAATGGTGAACTAAAATTGATGAATAAACCCAAATAAAAAAGCAGCAAGAAAAGAAGTTTATTGTAAGAGTTTTCATTTGATTTTTCCAAAAAAAAAAATCCAAATTCAAATTTTATTTGCATTATTTTTCACATTGGACTCACATTTAATCCTTCCTGCTCAAAGCAAATGCTCGGCAGTAATACTGTATGTCATTTACCGGTAGCGTCCACATTACGCTTAATAATTCAAAACCAGCTGCCTTTTTTGTCAGCAAACTTGTAAATATATTTTTAACTGTTTGAATCGGATTGAACTTCGAGACTTTACATATTTATACTAGTTCGATTTTCGACCGAAGCGGCTGAAAAATATGAAATCTTTTAATCAAAGCTATTCACTCCACAGGATAAAAAGTTGAGCTCTTGGAGTGTATCGCGGTCAGCCGAAAAAAAAAACAAAAAAAAACTGATCTTCCTTGGCTCCTTCAGTGCAGTTACAAATTAAATCCGGCTCTGGACATCCAATTCAACAAAGCGCGTGCTGCATTGTTGTGCTCTTTACCAACAAAGACAAGAAAACCAATTATCGTGTGTTCAAGCAAGGGACAGACTATTAGTGCAAACGTGAGTAGCAAGTGTTGTGGGCTGATCGTAGTGAGCGTGCGATACGCATATAATACTGATAAATAATTTATAACTAGTTTTTTTGAGCAGCTTATATGAAAAATTCGTCTCATTAATTACCCTTCAGACACTTGGACATTGTTTCTCGGTCACATAGTACACTCTCATAAATTTCAACAAATGAATTTTTTGAAATGATCAAAAATATATTAGTTTCGTTGCCACTGCTGCTCTGCAACTGAAAACGATCATTTATAGCAAGGAAAACCCGGTTTTGCATGCTCCCAAATCCAAAACACGTAATCATTTTTAAATAAGGAAATCAGAATTCCACTGAGAAACTTCAAAAGACTTATTTTCAAAAGATGTTCGCTAAAGCGAAGTCAAAATGGATTTAAAAAAAAAAAATTTCTTCAAGTTTTGGCTTGTGACTGACAAGCGGGTTTGCATGATACAGGCACCAGAGCTCCGTGTGAAACCTTAGTTTCTCGCTTCACTCTTTCTACGACTGGTTGATATTTGAACAACTGATGTATCGAATTTAAGTTCTACTATGGGATCCAGGGTCGCCGAAATTAAATCAGGTTGGTTTACTCAAATGCAAGGGAGAGGTTTCGTGATTTTGAAACTTTCAGTTTTGATAGGTGATGTTTTTTTCTTGACCAAGAAATACACACTGGTATATATGTTAATTGGTGGGGCGAGAAAACTGAACTATTATGGAATCAACTTACTATTTCTAAAACTGATGCATCTGCGTGCTAGCTGAAATATTCAATGGTTTCATAAATATTTGAAAACAAAAAATTTCGTGCATGGCATTAAATGTTGAATAGTATTGTGCTTGTATGATATGAACGAGTTCGAAACAAAAATACCCGTCTCCGATATAGAGAAAGGAAAAACATTTGAAACTTGCAGCCGGTCACCGATTATTCCATAGCGTAAAATTTGAACCTTCTAATAAATGTGTCCATTAAATTAAGGAAAAAACTGACCTTCGTCAATCAAAACGATCGACTCAAACAAACTTGATAACTTAGAA
>JAOBYE010710691.1:12094-25794 GCA_025403585.1 Parazoanthus swiftii
CAGTTTCCCAAGAGAAGTCTCACTCTCAGGAGTGAACAGTTTCCCAAGAGAAGTCTCACTCTCAGGAGTGAACAGTTTCCCAAGAGAAGTCTCACTCTCAGGAGTGAACAGTTAGATTCCTGAACAAAATTGATACACTGGCCTATTTTTGAAATTATGTGCAGCAGTTAAATTCTGTATGAAAAGTTGAAAATGATTTGTCAAAAACTGGCCAAATTGTGGTGTTCTTATTTGAAAATACGTACACGGAACCGACTTGTCATTTATTTTTTGAAACCAGATGTTGCCTGATTTGGCAATGATTGGCTTTTAGTAGCCACAGTATTGGTTCTTTTTGTTTAACTGTTTGATTATTAAACGCGATATTGAGGAAACCGAGATTCAATACGTACGCTGCTATATAAGAATAGATTATACTTACGCATGAAGAAACACGATATCAGTTGCATTAACTGAGTACACAGACAATTTGCAAAAAAGACCACGGAAGCTGTATAAACTTAAGGTTTTAACAAAAAAAACCTGCAAATAATTTTTACTGACAAAGCGATAAATATACACTAAGATTATTTGATTTTTGAAAAAAAAAAAGGAACCGTAGATTTGCAGTAAAATTATTTAATTATATTTTTCGCATGCGTTTGACAAAGGAATATCGAAGTCTACGAAGAATTGAATCTTTTACGATAATATTTCAATGTATTTTTTTAGCTTTTCAAAAAGTGTGAGGGGAACAAGTTTGCGGCATTGAAACGGAAGAAATGTAGCAACGTCCATAAACGGAAATCGTTCACGGATTATTATTTGCGGCTTGAAATGTTTTACACTTTTTAAGATAGGGATTGATCAGGTTCTGTGAATCTCATACTGTAAAAGAAAATGAATAAATGCAAAAAACCGCATTTTTTTACTTGGTGTCACTCTGATAAAACCCCCATAGCCCAAATTTCTATACTGATTCTTAAGTATCAAAACCCGGTTGAACAATTTCCACTCATCAAACTTAATTTTCGTGATACCGACAACTATTTTCGAAGTTCTCCCTCAAGACTTAGTCGCCGGCGGCACACAAAGACTGAAAGTGAAAAGATAAACAACTAATGGTCAAAATGTTTCTGAAGATGGACGCCGCGTATGTGTGATATGCTTTCGTTTTACATTTTCAAATTTGTTATAGAAACTTTGTGCACGCAACAGTTCTCTCAGTTTTTAAGTGACCGGTTCTCAGAGCTAAAACTCAAGAGCATTAGCACCCGTACCCATCAACAGTGACCTTTCTGACTGGGTTTATGACATTAAAATATCTCTTGCTTAAATGTTGACCTATCAGTCAGGTTGGACAGACTCATACTTTCATGTACTGACTTAATATAGTGTTAAAAAAACTTTACACCGCTGAACCATTGCAGTTTCTATTTTGGTTAAGAAATTCAGCTTTTCTTTCTATATGAGTGTTGATAGAACTGACTGAAGAAAACACCCTAATCTACGAAAAAACCTTTGATCAATCACTTCTGCTATATTATGAGATTCGACGCATTTTTAACCAATTCATAACTTTGTGTTCCGGCCCGGAACATAATCAAGATAAAACATTTACAGCCACGAGGTCGTTCAAATAACTACATGCATTAAATCTCCACGCCTACTCACTCGCCGCGTCGCTAGAACAAACCATACCGATATCATCAGTATGACTATCGATTGGTGTCTGACTAGAGTGCGGAAAGTTCTTTACCGATTTGAAAGTCGGAAATGGCCATTACTCAATGCAGCTCAGCATGTTGAAATAACTTATGGCCGGAGATTCACGTGTTGAGCAATAATAAACATTTTGAGCCTTCGGCAAATGTCCGGAACTGACTCACAAAATGTGAATGTGTGCGCCAATTAAAAATAGATTTATCTTCGGTCGGTCAACCTCGGAAGCCTAGAGGCAACTCAGTCTCGGATGCCGAGCGAAGGCGAGGCTAGGAGCGGAACTAATCGTTAACTCGCCTTTTATTTCTCCCGACCAGCGGACCCCGCGCCCCTGCTTTTCAGTGGGATTAAGTAGAACACATCCAAGAAAGAGCAATGAAGATTATTTTGACGCATTTTTCTTACAATTATGGACTTGCAACACTCAAACTGCCATCTCTTCATTCAAGATATGAGAAAGTCTTTGGAAAAAACTGTGCAAGCCAACTTTACCACCTCAGAAAATAAATCCAATTCCTCGCCCGGCTCCGAGCAATTATTTCTTATTCGGACTTGGCCGAACTGGTTCATCCAAACCTAAATGCAGATCCAATCGTTAATAATCCAGTTTTTTCGGCCCTCAACGGCGGAAACGTCCTATAAAACGTTTGGAAAATCTTTGGAAGTGCTCGGAATTTTTTTAACTGTTCGCTTGGGTATTATAGATTACATACTGACGTAATTTGCAACTTAGGGAGGCCGGATTAAGACGACCTTTACCCTTGAAACCAAACAGTGGCGAACACTTGGCGGAGGCTGATTAACGAGGTAATAAATAATTTGGACGTTCTCAATATTACTTGTATCATAGGCGGTATTGGCATTATCGGAACGGAGATAGTTTCATTTTCAGTGCACTTGTGAAAAGCGGAAAGCAGCAATTGAAAGCGGTAGGAAATAGTTGGAATTTCTTTAGTATGGCACTGAAATTTAAAAAAAAGAAGTAATCTATTAAAGCTTGGGGAAATTCGGATGTCGTTACAGGGCCGTAGCAAGCCTTGAAAAACCGATAGGGGGGGGGGGGCACCGCCGAGAGCCGAAGGTGCGAGCCTTCTAGGGGGTCCGGGGGTATGCTCCCCGGGAAATTTTAAAAACTAGCTTATCTAAAAACGTATTTGCTGGGATTTAAGCGCCATTTGAATTAAAATCAGAGCGTCTTAAACTAGTAAATTAATATTTCAGTTTTTTTTTCAGACCTGGGACACTTTGCTGAGCTTGACACGTTTGACACACTTGCTGGGGAAAACACTGGGGAGGCACGTGTTTCCCGGCCTCTCCCCATGCAACAGCCCTGGACGACTACAAAGCTGTTTTGTGACCACAATAACAAACGACAGAGCTGCTTTGTGAGTCATCACAATAACAGACGACAGAGCTGGTTTGTGTGTCACCACAATAACAGACGACACAGCTGCTTTGTGAGTCATCTCTATAACAGACAATAGAGCTGTGTTTTGCGCAACCACAATACCAGACGACGTAAAACCACAATAACAGACACCATCGCTACTTTGTATATCACCACAATAGACGACAGAGCTGCTTTGTGTTCCGTCCCAATAACAGACGATAGAGATCCTTTGTCAATTTTTACAGAAACAGACCACAGAGCTGGTTTGTGAATCTTCTCAAAAGAGACAATTAAGCTGCTTTATGCGGATCAGTAAACAAGAACAGATGCCAAGGCTCTTTGTAAGTCAACATAATAACAGACGACGAAGCTGCTTTGTATGTCAGGACAATAACAGACAACAGAGCTGCTTTGTAATTCATCACAATAGCAGACGACAGAGCTGCTTTGTGTGTCATCACCATAACCGACGACAGTGCTTTGAAAATCATTTCAATAAGAGACGATAGAGCTACTTTGTGCCGACTAAATAAGAACAAGGCTGCTTGTGAATTAACTTAATAACAGACGACAGAGTTGCTTTGATATAACCGCAACAACAGACGACAGAACTGCTTCGTGCAACCACAATAACAAACGAGAGAACTGCTTTGTGAGTCATCACAATAATAGACGAGAGAGCTGCTTTGTGCGTATCCATGGTTGTAGCAAGCCTTGGAAAACTGGGGGGAGGGGAGGGGGTACCGCCGAGAGCCGAAGGTGCGCGCTATCTACGGGGTCCGGGGGCATGTTCACCCGGGAAATTTTGAACATAAGTTTGTCTAAGAAGGCATTTCATACGTTTTAAACGCCATTTGAAACAAAATTAAGGTGTCCAAAACTAGTAAAATATTTCCAATTTTCCTCAGACTTGGGGCGATCACACCTGACTACATGTATTTGCTTGGTAAACAATTAAGGGCGGGGGAGAGCACGCCCTCCGTCCCCCCGACCCTCCCCTTGCCACGACCTTGCCCGGTTATAACACAGAATTACATTTTTTCGAAATGTATTTTTTTTTAATTTTTTGTACTCCACCATTAAGCCTTAGAATATACTCTTAAGGTAGAAATGGGATTTCAGGCAAGAAGTTTTCAACAATAAAATATCTTATAAACAATTAGAGATTGGATATCAAAGCATCCGGGGTGAATCCGAAACACACTGCCAGGTAGCTTAGCTACACAACTTCTTTTGTCCCTGACGTTGATTACTTGAGCACTTTGATTCTTACCCTCCCCTTCCCCTTTCATTCAAGTAGTTTACAGACTTTTCAGATTTATATATATTTTTCCGAGGTACGTAAACCAGTTTGGCTTCTTTGTGGGACGGATGCAGTTTGTGATGGTTTCTCGTGTAACATGCAAGTAGAAGGCGTTTCCATGCACAAAACTGGGAAAGAGGCTGGCGCGAGACGGATGATGAATAATCAATATCTTAAGTAAAATAGGTTTAATTGGGCACTCTTTTCTCTCCGTAGCCTGAGTAGCGGCTGTTTTTAAGCGGAGAGAGCAAGCGTCGATCGAACGCGCCGCCATGTTGGACGCGCGAGCTAAGAAAAAACCGGGGAGAGGAAAATCAGCACGTCCGACATGGCGGCTCGTTCGATCGACATGTCATTTGCTCTCTTCCCTAAAGACAGCCGCTACGCAGGATGTTCTCTCCGCGATCACGAAACACATAAGTCTGAGTCCCTCAAGTGAGATTGTTCACAAGCCTCAGGAAAAGTACCGATATGGTGACAACAATAGTGAAAAAAACCCATTTCCGCATCAGAACTAGGCCCCCCGCAGCACAACGCGACCCCGCAAAGTAACCAGGCTTGGCAACAAAGCGAGAGCCTGGCTGATTTGGACATTCTTTTGAAAAAAATGCTTCGAAATTGTATACAATGTTCAAGACGAAGTTTTCAGGTAAGGCAAAACTTTCAACTCTAGTAAACCCGTATACAAATGGCTACAGTATTAATTGGTGTTACTAGTCTATTGTGATTCGAGTCTTGAAATTTTCTCATCGCCTAAAAAGGCAGCACACAACTGCACACTTGACATATGCTCCACCTCGGTGTAAGAACCCACGACTGACGTCACCCAGTCTGACTAACGTCAGACCAGGTTCACCAGTGGTAAGGCGATAAATCGCCCCACAATATTGATGCGTTGCACTCGTCTACTCGTAGATTGGAAAATATGCTTTAGTTATGGGAGTTAAATAAACACTTGAGGTCGATATACCTGACATTAACCAGACATCGAGCACGTTAATGACGTCAACTCACCTCCCATGATTGAGGTAAATTTAGCAGAGTATGAGTGTAAGTATGCAACATATCACCAGTCCTTGGCAATAGAACGAGGCTTCATTGCTCACACTGTGACATCATTTGTGCACCTCCCAGGGAACCCCATGGTGTCAGTTGTGAAGTTCTTACACTGAGATAAACCCTTGACTTCCTCTGTGCACACGGAATGAGATACCATTAAGTGTGATTTTGACAAATGGTATTCTTGAGTAAATTTTCCAAGACTAAAGTAATTGAACAAGCAAAGCAATGTTCAATTTGTGATCTTAGCAACATTTAAAAGTATTCGATTTGTCCAAGAACTACACTGAAACGATTGTTAGTCCAAATAAAGTATCTTAGTATCATACATTATAAAAATAATCATCCTTAAAGTAGCTGTTATCAAGTTTCTCCTTGGACAAGTAGAAATACTTTACATTCTTTGGCTATTACTGGTGTGGGGTTTATGTACCAGTCAATGCTTAGCCCAGCTACAGCACCCCCCTCCCCCCACCACCACCACCCTTTGATTAGCTGGGACATTCACTTTACTCACAGTAAAAATTATAGTGAAGCCTCCAGATTACCAGGGTGAAGTCTTCAAATGATCACCAGGGCAAATATCTGTGCCAAATATCCCCACTCCCAGTGTATTTGTAGACTGCAAGCAGTCTCTTTTTGTCCCTCAGAATCAGTTTAGGAAACACGAAAATCGAGCGGCGAAGCAGCGAGCGAGTCGGCGAGAAACTGCTAGCCGCAAAGATTGTGGGCGCGAGGAAAGGAGGAAAGAAAGAGACTGGAATGGTTCCTTTATAAATGAATATCCTAGGCACGCTGGTGACTAGGATTTCCTATTGGTCGGTTTGACAATCAGCTGACATCATCTGTCATACCGCTCTCTCGAAAGCACTCAGAAAACGCTGGCTTTGTTGTCGCTAAGCAAAGTTGAAACTAGAGGTTGAATGTTCCATGTGTTTACTGCACTTCTCGAAAGGAAATGTCTTTGCGGTTCTTTGAACAGGGTTTGGGAAAATTCAAATCTATATTATTCTCGTGAAACCGGTTAAAGCTCGATCTCTGCCTTTGCTCATAGTCTTCAGTATAGCGGTTATGTTGTTGTTTTTCTCTTTGGCATCTAGACTCCATGCTAGATTGTGAGCTGTATCTTCCTTTTCCTCAACAATAAAACAAATGAACAAGTGGCGAAGCTGCGATTGACTCAGCGAGCAAGTACCATACTTCCTACGTTGCTTATGGGTGGTACTCGAATACCAACTTCTCTTGATAAAAGCAAAGCAAAATAATAGGATGACAATATTTTGCATCCTCGCTAAAACTGGAGCAAACAGTCGGCTGTAGAAATCTCATCAGCCGCTAAAACTTTACAGGTCTCCTGCAGAACCCAAGCGCGAGTAGTTGAGAGTGCTTGAAATGATGGTTACACAAGTATTAAACAAAAATAGGAAGCACACAAGTCAATTCTTCGTTTGTCACAGATTTAATATATCGGTTAAAAGCAATCATCACCCAATCATTTATACCGCCTGAATCTTGAAGAAAAAATTGAGAAATGATCTACTAAATATAAATCAGAATAAAAATAGTCATTTCTGCTTCTTTCAATTCAAAACAAGCGTACGTGAGGTCGGCCCTGTTGTTTACTGGTGTCATATTGCAAATGGGCGGAACTGTAAATGATGTGCGTTACACTTCCGGTGTATTCGTTTATAAAGGAACCATTGCAGTCTCTTTCTTTCATCCTTTCCTCATGCCCACAATCTTTGCAGCTAGCAGTTTCTCGCTGACCCGCTCGCTTCTTTGCCGCTCAATTTTCGTGTTTCCTCGACTAATTCTGAGGAACAGAAAGAGACTGCTCGCAGTCTAGTGTATTTGGCAATAATACAGGTATTGTATTATTAATACGTTATATAGGTCAGTAAACAAAGGTATATATAAACATACAGGTCTGTATGTAAAAAAGCTTTCAAATGTGATACCAAAGGAACTATTTTACACAAGAAACCCACCAGCCTGATGCATGGAGTGAATCAAGAAGGCTGAGATATGATACTGTATGTGTTTTGAGGTCATTGTATTGGCAGTAAAAATATCTTCTTCAATCATTTCAAATAATAGTTATTGATCCTTATACTACAGTTGTACATTGGATATAAAGTTATACAAATTAAAGCATTACAACAGTATGTAAAGATAAAAATGAAGGCATTTCACTGTGGGCCATCAAAGACATGCATACACTTTTTAATTTGTTTTGCTCAATAAACAATTTAATAATATAAACAAGAGATGGGTGAGGCCCAAATCCTCAAAAAGGGGGGCAAGAACTCACAATTTTGGAAAAGGAGAGGGTACAGAGATGAGAATGAAGGGGAAGTGGTGCAGGGTTTTCAAATGACTGGTGCATTTCATCCTTGGTTATTGAGTTTAATTCTTCAGTCATTGACTGATCCCATGATAATTACTCTGGTGACAAGAATGATTTACAGGCAGTGTATTACATAGTGTATTCTGTTAATATTCCCACTTCCTTTCTTAACTTTGTCAGAAAAATTCTTGTATTTTAACCTATTATTTCAATTCAGGGATTTGTTTCCATTGCAAGATCTCTGTCGCAGTCCTCTACGGAGCAGAAATCACAATCACTAACTCTTTGTACTCAGAAAGATGGTATAAGAAACATTGTGCTGAACAACCCTAAGAAGCGGTATGTTCAATCATACAGTTTTGAAAAATATTTATTAATAACATACTGTGTTAAACAATATATTAATTGTTGAGGAAGCAGATCCATTCATGATACATGTATAATTATGTGCCTGTACTTAATATAGTTTTATTATTCCTTCTGAGTTTTACACTGGCGAATGCCTTCTTTCTTAGAAATGCATTGTCACTTGCAATGCTGGATTCCATCAAAGCTGACATTCTCAACAACATGGATGAGAGTTTAAGAGTGATTATCATCTCCGCTAATGGCCCAGTGTTTTCTTCTGGTCATGATCTGAAAGAGCTGGTGAGTGTTTTGAGTGAGGAAGGATCTTATTATGTGCAGTCTTTTCTCAACCAGTAAATATTGGCATAGTGACAAATGGTTTTGTCATGACAACAGGCTGTGACTCTATTAGACAATGTACCAGCTTGTCACATTACAGTCACCACTGACACCAAGTATATATTCAGTTCAAATCCAATATGGAAGAAGAGATTACAAAAATTTGTTTCAGCAAATGTAGTTTCCTTGTCCCTGCTTTTTTCAAAAAATAAATCTTTCTCAAAAAAATTTGATTTTTGTATTCTTTAACTAGACTGCTGAAACTGGAAGAGAATACCATGTAAAAGTGTTCAACAGATGCACAGAGGTGATGTCATTGGTTCAAGATATCCCCATTCCAGTTATAGCACAAGTAAATGGTAGGTTGGTAGGCCGGGTCCATTAGTAGTATACATGTACAGGCCTAGTTGGGTAACTTTGTGTCTTCCCTTGCAACAGAAACTGGCCCATAAGCCCAATTGCCTGTAAAAGCTTTCCTTTTTAAAGCGGTGCATTCTAGCAACAATAGTTTAATCTCAACTGTCTTTCACTAAAAACAGCCTCTTGCAAAAACATTGATTTAAAGACTAATATCATTTCAACTTGTAACTGACTGTTTAGCAATTTTCTTTATCCCCCTACTGTTCGAAGCTGTTTCATCTTTTAAGAAAGTAGCATTTCACCTCTTGCTAATAAAAACTAAATCATTTCCTGGGCTATACCTATAATGTATCTCAAGTTTCTGTTAATCAGATGAGAGTTTTACTGGGCACTATTTCAATACATCCCAAGTAATATCCTCAAACAGAACTGGTACTCATTTATATCTGTAGCTTATTCAACTGACAGAAGTAAGTTGAGTGTATCACACTGTCAGCGTAGTGTTTAGGCAGTGGTAGCAGCTGATAGTGCTGTGACCGTCACAGCAATGACAACTAACAGCACTGTGATAGTGATGCTCACACTAGTGTAACAGCAGTGTGCACATGAATGTCAGTCCCGTCACTGTCACAGTGGTGTCACTTGTCACTACTGTCACACCAATGTGTCTGACTGCTGTGGCATTCCTCCTGTGTCCATCTAATGACAACCAAAATACAAGGCAAAGCACCCCCTTTATACTTGTCTGCCTGTTGTCTCTTGCTATACCGTAAACTGCAGGTCTTGCAACAGCTGCGGGATGTCAGCTGGTGGCCAGTTGTGATGTGGCAGTGGCATCAGACAAGTCACAGTTTGCAACTCCAGGGTGAGTCAGCGTGTCTGGTGTTAGTTTTACTTCACTGTTAAAAGATTAGTGCATGTAAAATGACAACTTTGCCTTCAGTGAACATTACAGCTTAATGCTTGTGGTTCGTACAGCTCTTGAAAGTCCTTGCATGATTTCCATTAGACTTTGGTCTGTGAAAATCCTTGAAAATGGTACTATAGAGTTCAAGATAAATCATTAAATTGTGAGCCAAGTGGCTCATAAGGCCGGCACTTATCTCCAGTTTCTGTAGAGTTAAGTGAACGAGTGTCTGACTTCCCCTGGGCAGGACACTAATCCGTCGCAGGTTAGCCCCCAGCAGAAGCTGGTACTCAAGTGTACGAACTTCAAGTGCGGGATCCACGTAATTAGTTCCCGATATTGCCTTCTAGGGCGAATGTTGGTCTGTTCTGTTCAACTCCGGGCGTGGCCCTCGCCAGGGCAGTACCACGGAAGGTTGCCATGGAAATGTTGTTAACAGGAGAACCAATAGATGCAGAAGGTAGGAAAGCTTTTTTTACACTTCGAGATTTGTAAGAACGAGTGATTTCCGCGATAAAATCACTTTTTGTAATGTACACTGATGAACACCACTTGTTAGCCCTGGGCTTATACAAGCTGAGAAGGGTTCTAGAACGGAGGGCCTTATTCTCGGGGGCTCATACGGGAATAAAAAACGTTTCAAACTCTAATACCGTATTTCTCTTTGCGGCAATACATTTATTGAAAAATCCTTCCATCCTTATACCGGGATGTAAAATCTATTTTTTGTAAGCAGAATTATAGGTTCTTAAAACAGAAGAGGAGTTGACGACATACTGACACCTCTTGAAATTTATTTCAGGATTGCTCTCTCAGAAAGTAGTTTTAGTACGAATGTTTTTCCAATAGGAGCAATCGACTTCAAACTCATCACAAGTGCATAAATTTGTTTAAGCCAAACAGTGACTGATGCCAACTGTATCGACAACCATCTTTGTGTCGCTCGTTAAATCGTTGAAGGTGACTTTTAGTCGGCTGGCAAAGAAATATAGTGTACTTAGAGCAGTTAGAGCTTTGCCATCTATAGTATACATTGTTACTGCGGTCGAAATCCAACTGAAGGATTAGCTTATATCTTGTTAGTTGATGCAGTTTGTCGAGCATGTGAAATATGTGTTTATAAACGGGTGATTAAAGAAACAAAATAAATCCCGCCAGTGAGATTCAGCAGCAGTTAGAAAAATTCTTGGCGTCAAATGTCCTTATGTCCCGTTGAATTTGAAGCCTGTATACTGTACGCTTAGTTCAACAATATCTTTCAAACAGAGTCCTTGCGACACGGTTTGGTCAGTAAAGTGGTACCGGAGGACAGACTGCAGCAGGAGGTAGACAGAATTGCACAGAAGATCTGCTCTCTGAGCCGCCCTGTCATGGCGGTGGGGAAAGCTTGCTTTTATTCACAAATTGCTCAGGGACGCAACCAGGCCTACAGGTAATGAGATTATTGACTCCTGTAGACCAGGAGTTTGTGATCAACTCTTATAATCTCCTTACGATGTAGATGCAAAATTCAGCATTTGGTTGTAGACACATACTGAGACGTCTAACCGTGGTCATAGACCACGAGTGATCTACGCTATTTGTTTTGCTTTGCATGCGTTCATTCATCACCTTTGAATAAGATTTAGGTGGACGCGTGTCTTTCAGTATTAGTGTTTCACTTCAATAACTTGAACGTTATATTTATTGATATTTGAAATGGCTCCAAATAGGAAAGTAGGTAACTGTTTGGAGCAACCTCAGAAAATAAGAGGCGAAAAGGGGATTCCCATTTTATGGGCACATATTAAGGGGGTCTTGAAAATGTTCTATGCACAGCAATTTATCCCCCACCCCCCTCTCCTACTCAATTTATGGCTCCTGGGGCATATTACGAGTTCGTGTGAACTCAACCAAGTTTACCTGAAAAGTCTCCGACTCTTTGGGAAGCAATTGTTAAATTAGTTTATGTACGTTGTGACTCTCAGCGAAGCGGAAGCTGTGATGGTGGAGAACCTTCAAATGACCGATGGCCAGGAGGGAATAAACGCCTTTGTTCAGAAGAGAAAACCGGTTTGGAGCGGGGGAAACAAGTAAGAGAACTCACACGACAGTCATGAGGTGTTGGTGTCCACAAGACAGTTTACAATCCTAGTCATTGAGTGGCGTTCTGTTCTCAATTAAGAAAGCGGTCATGCATAACGGACAAGCTGCCGTGGTACAGCTGAAGAATATTGAAAAGAGGGAAATAAATAACTTGCATAAAGGTGTGCGCGCGGGGGGGGGGGGGTAGGGAGGATGGCACCAGGAAAATCTATAGAATCATGGATTGCACCTCTGTATCTCAAGATTACAAGGTGTCAATAAAGTACATTGTTATCTCCGTTGTTGTCTGTTTCCTTCAACGCTTGGCAAGGATAAGAAAACCAACGGCTTTGGGTTTTGCACCCATGTTATTTTTTGTCGGAAAATTGACACAAGAGCTGGCCCCGTCTTGGCGGGACAGGAGCTTATCGAACATTGTAAGGTAGTTTGCCTTTCACCCGACCGCGACTCAAACTTGCCATTCGAAATGCTTCAGTGCGATTGCTGTGAACCCGGGTCGTACTGAGAACAAAAACAATTCTACCGAACAACACACCTGCAGCAACCAACTTCCTTTGTCGCAAAGTCCACATTATTGGTTTATCTCGGATGATCAGTGTATGACAACATCTATATTCGGCTTTTGAAATGATTCTGGTCCCGTGAAAATCGGATTCTGGGAGTTACAAACAAATTAAGTGCGCATAAGTGAAAAAGCACAACCCAGACCAGACCCAACCAGAGTTAAGAACCTGGGAACGAGTTTGCCTCCGGGATATGATGGGCTTTGGAGTCACCCTCACGCCCCCCCCCGGCCTGAATATATTGCTCGACCTCAAATAGACGGGTAGCGTATGTGTAACATCTTCAGCTTTATTTTATACTCTTTCGGCTTCGACCGTTACATTATAAATATGAGTGGCTTAGTGTTCAAGAAGAAGTACAAAAATAATAAACCTCGTTTATTCCGCAACAATTAAGTTTAAAGTTCCATAGTCACAGCTCTGCTCGACTGTGTTTTTGTGTGTTTTGGTAACCTTTCTGTTTGATGGCTTAAGTCTTTCAGGGTGTACACTTTACTGCAACTGCCAGAATCCCTTTTGTTATGGAGTTTTTGTTCCTCGAGTGCAAAGTTTAAGTAAGAAATGTTTCATAGCAGTTTGTGTTAGTTGCAGTAAATAATGTATATCTGTCAATACCTGTCTCCGAGGAATGAAGCTTCATCCAAAATAAGATTGCCAATGTGCAAACAGCTGCTGTCAACGAGAAAACATTTCAGTTTAAGCGTACCACTAAATGTGTTTCCAGACACGGGGCCCACAGCTATTGACAATCCACGTTTTTCCGAACCAAGTAAGAAAATGTGTTGTCGTAACCACGTGCCGTTGAAAAAAGCGTCACAAAATGTAATCTAACAGAGAAATTAAAAAATGCAAAGTATATTAAAAGGCAAATCTTTTAGAATTACGTGATTTCTCTGACATACTAGGAGACTTTCTGGATATTTTCATATTCAAATTGCTTTCTGTACGATATGTAAAATATCTCTTCTGTCTCTTTGTCATGTATTCGCATTATCCAATCACGTGATTTAGTCATTCGATTGTCAATCTTTTCCGCGGAATTATTGACTTGACAAGCTCCCAGTGATTAGGAATATCCACAGTTGATGAAATAGTGTCGCTTTAGCTATCAATTTTTTATCTCAGTCATTACCTGATCATTGGCAAATTGCTTACAGTCAATCAAGTACCTTTTATTAAAAATAAAGCTGATTCACCTTCTCAACTCAAAAAAATAAACAAAAATGCATTACTTGCGAAGTGACAAAACAACTTATGCAAAGCTCACGTGCACATCTAAGGCACTAGGTCAAATTTGC
>JAOBYE010710703.1:0-11146 GCA_025403585.1 Parazoanthus swiftii
TGGACGGTTTCCTAAGGTTGGTGGAGGGAGGGGGGGGGGGTCCAGTTAACTGTTCATGACGAACCAAGCCAGTATCCTCAAAGCTGGCCTCCCCACTGTCAACATGGACTGTCCTTTCCTTAGTGCAATTTATGCTAATAATCTTAAATAAATAAATATATGGGTTTGGCCTTGTCTCCCTGAATCGCCGTTTCTGCCCTTTCTGTTAGTTTGTTTAACTGACTCTCTGTCAGTGTGTCTGTCTGTCTCACATTACTAAACTATCTGTAGCTCCATAAAAAACTGTTCTTATGAAATTTGTATTATGAAACTTTTTAGCTTCAAAGGAGAAGGACGCAGACACAACAAATATTTCATAGAAAAGGGGGGAACGCATAACCAAGAAACTCGCCATGTGGCTATAAATACCGTAAACTTTCGAATATTGGACAAGGGGCTTATAGTTTTCAAAGCACATTTTATGGGCTTATATTCGGATGGGGTTATATTCAGGGGGAATTTTGCGTTTCAAAATCTTTAACTTTAAAACGACAGTAAACACGTATTAACACGTTAAATTGTGATTTTAATTGTCTTCAAAGACTCTAAAATACTAGTTAACCGTATTTGAACAAATTACTTTGCTCCCTCCGAATGTAAGACCATGCATGCATATTCGGGGGTGGCTTATAATGGGAAGGAATTTTACGTTCTAGATTTGGGGTCTTATATTCGAACGGCTTGTACTCGGAAGTTTACGGTATATCAAAATCTTTACCCCGTTAAAACAAAAATAGCTAATAGAATAACAAAGTTAAAATGTTAAAAGAAAATGAAAACTTTAGCAACCACTTTTGAAAGAGCTAGGGCCTGGTGACTACTTGTTGGCGTCCAAGAAAATTTGACACATTTGAAAGGGTCAGGGATTGGTAACTACATGGTTGTGGAGGGGGCGAAGGGAGGGAAGGATTTAGTTGGGATTGAGGGTCACACCAAGGTTAGGGTGTTCCCCTTTTGTATATTCCCCTGTTGTGCCTTTTATTTAGTTCCAGCCGTTTCAATGTTCTTGTGTCAACTCTGTCTCTAGTCTCCATTCCCTGGTGATGATGAAGAAGAAGTGTTTGATTCAATCGTCAATGACGAGGTCCGGTACCCGCGCTTCCTGTCGACAGAATCCATCGCCATCATGAGAAGGGTGAGTTCTTAACTCAAGAATAAATAAAATTATCATTCAGTTCAAAAATTATCTTTTGATTGGTTGAGTGACCATTACGTCACCTTCAAATAACTGCATACAAGTAATAGTTGCTCATGCGCACTATTTCGCCCTGTGTGTTTGCTACAAATATTGTTGTGCTCATGTACAGTCTACGAATCTATTCGTCGAAGTGCGTAACATTTGAATGACCAACCAGTAAAGTCATTGGGCTCGCACACTGAACAGAGCAATGTGATGCATGGCTTGTTCGACATAAAGCAAAGCAGCTTTGCACACTCCTTTTGAAGTTGTTTGACTTCACAACCAGCTAGTTTTATCAACCATTGTCTTACTTGACCTTCATCAAGTTGTGCGCGGTTCACTGGATCCATTGTTTATATGCAGTTTATTAAACAAAAGCATTCTTTTAAAAGTTATCCCCCTAGGGAAGAGGGACAGATCAAGGCAACCAATTTGCTTATTCAGCGAGGGCTTTAAGTTTGCAATGTAAATTGCGTCAAGACGTGCTCTTGTTTTCCAATGCGTGGCTGAAGTGATTGTTGCCCAGTCAAACTGTTGGTCTTTATTTTGAGCGATAAAAGGGCTTGTCCAAATAGTAGCTTGGATCTTCATGTTCAAATCGTCTCACTTGAAAAGTTCTACAGTTTCTCCAACATAGACCGCTTTGCAAAATAATGGTAAAACGATAAATGAACTCGATTATAAGAAGACATTTTGATTTTGTCAGTTATTTTCCTCTGCCTTTGGCATCGGCAAAAAACGGATTGCTTGCCACTGACAAACCTCTTTCAATAACTGTTAAGTATCATGCAGGTTTTAGCAAACTACGCTGTCCCTTCGAAGTCCTGCATGGAAATATGAGAAAAATAGCTGTAAACTATCCTATTAAGGTTTATTCAGCTACTGCACGAAGACTTGCAAAAGTTACACTTATGAAGTTTACCTCGGTGTGAGAACCTCACGATTGACGTCATAGGTTCGTGATGTCATAACGTGACCAATGAAGCCTCGTTCTATCGCCGAGGATTAGCGATACGGTGCATACTTACACTCATACTCTACAAAATTTACTTCAGTGGTGGGAGGTGAATTGACGTCATTAACGTGCTCGACGTCTGGTTAACGTCAGGTAAATTAACCTGGAAATTTAACTCCCATAACTGAGGCATATTTTCCAATCTATGAGTAGAAGAGTGCAACATATCAATATTGGGGTCGATTTGTCGCCTTCACCACTGGTGAACACAGGCTGACGTTAGTTAGACTGAGTGACGTCAGTCGTGGGTTCTTACACCGAGGTGGAGCCCACTTGCGATCTTACGTGAATGCGCTTCGGACGCCTAGAAGCAGTGCGTCGAATTTTAGGAGGCAAACTACAGGAGGAAATCTTCAACAGCTTGAACTGCACAGGCTTAGCAACACTTAATCTCTAGAGTTTTTGAAGATTTGAAAATACAATAAAATGCATGTTATACTGCTTAAGTTGGTTAAATGTTTGAACAATCGTGTTGGAAAACCTTTCCCTTTTTTGTGCTATGTTCTTTAGACAGTGGTGTAGTCAAGTTGTTGATCGTGTGAATATCTGTTTCTTAATTTTAGCTTCTCCGACGCAACCCGGAAAGAAGGTTAGGTGCTAGTGAAAGGGACGCAGAGGATGTGAAGAAACAACCGTTCTTTAGGGTGAGTCTCATTCAGCACTGTAAATAATTAGTTTCGGCTTCTTGTACTATTTTCATTCTGTTGTAATCTGGTTTTCTGTCCATCCATCTGTCTGTCTATCTGTCTATCTATCTATCTACCTACCTACGTATCTACGTATCTATCTGTCTGTCTGTCTTAATGGATACGTAAAACCAAAAATTATCCTTTTTTCACTAATAAAATAAAGCTGTAAATAGCAGTTTCAGTAGTAACAAAATACTATACTATATGTACATGTGGTAAAATACCGAAAATTAAAATAAGTTAAACTGCTTTAATATCCACAGGATATGAACTGGGAAGACTTGCTGTCACGGCGGACGAAACCTCCCTTTATACCAACAGTGGTAGGTAGTTTGCTTCCGTGTGAAACATCTGATAAGTCGTTAATAGTGATAGTGAGAGCAATGGCGAAGGCGAGAGCGACAGAGATAGCAATAGATAGCAATAATAATAATAATAATAATAATAATAATAATAATAATAATAATAAAGTCTATTAGGCAATTCTCAACAACGTACTGCGAAATATAAATTTATAGAATTAATATAACTGTAAAAATGGCAGTAATTAAAAGATTTGCCACGTTTTTAGTTGTGTAAGATTTAAGAATCCAATTACTGAGTAAGGAAGGCATGTGTCTTTTTTTTTTGTTTGTTTGTTTGTTTCGTCTCATTTATTTGTACGCGTATTTCCATAGAAACACGCTGAGGACGTGAGTAATTTCGACGAGGAGTTCACGTCAGAGGAACCCGTCTTGACACCACCTAAAGATGCTCGACCGCTCTCGGAAGACGATCAGGTAACTTGAAGTGGTTTTGTTTGGCAAGTAATGTACTAAGTGCCAAATGCAAATAATATTGCGTTTCATCAACTGTTTGTACTTACACCCATCTTGTGAGATCCAAAGTGTTGGGTGCACTCTATTGCAGTTTTCTCTTTTGTGGTCATACTTTGGGTTTTTTTCGCTGGTTCGAGAATAAAAACCAGTGTCTCCATTAGAATGTGCTCATCAAGAGCTTTGATATAAATTATCACACTTTGGGATTTTCTTCCCACTGATTCAGGAGTATATATACCACAAAGAGTTTTCATTTTGAAGATCATACTTTGGGTTTTCGTCCATTGATTAGGGGTTGCAAACTAATACTAGCATTAAAATGTCCGTACCTAGAGCCTTTCACACTTAATACACACGAGCGCATTTTTGTAAACATTTTCATTTCTTATTAGTATTTATGTGCATTAAATATACATTACTTTCATAATTTGCTCCAAGGACCATAAACAATAACTTCAAGTCGAGGTCAAGTTCCAAGTTCTCATACATTTTCTGTATTTTGGCCCTACTGGCCTCGACTCGAAGTTTTTGTTCATGGTCAATGAGGCATATTATGAAAGTGGTCTATATGAACGTGAAACTTGTGGTATTTTGGGGCAGCCAGGTGGGGCAGTAACACCCCTTCCTGCCTTAGTAGGGCAGCCTGGTGGGGCAGTAGCACACACCTCCCCCCCCCTTCCTGCCATAGTTTGAGATACTTCACTATTCTGCGGCTTTCTCTTAGGACTCCAGATGTTCGATTAACTTTTCGATTTGCCTTTCAGTAAAATTGGGATCTTCATTTACAATTTCTTTTACGAGAGTAAATAATGTATTTGTTCATTTCTTGGTAATAACGTTTTTACTGACATATTTGTTTATTTTGCTCTTTATTGCAGACCCTTTTCACCGATTTCAACTACACGGCCGACTGGTGCTGATCAACACATATACAAATACACACAAGCACACACATATATATATAAAGTCATTTTTATAAAGAAATTGCTGTAGTTAGCCCGTAATTTTATGAAAAGCGAAGCTTTCTGGCCTTCTCTGTTTTCACACATGAAGTAAATCATAATTGAACTTTTTCTGCTGTGGAGGCAGGCCTGTTGTCAGTTTCATAATGTTTTCTTGCCCGGGAAAACTTTGTTGACCTGCCACTTAGAACACGAAGTACTGTGGGAATGATGCAGTAACTTTTTTCACTATTGTATGAAAGGTAGCTTGCCTTCATTTCATTTCATACTGAAGAGGTCTTTTTACCGCATGAAATAAGCCAATCGCTGGCGAGCTCTGAGCGATATTTGTAGTACTCAAGTTTTGTACGCAGAGTGCGAATATCAAAGGCTGTAATCTTTCTAACGTCTAAGATAATATTTTTATTTTTATTTTTAGTTGTGAAATGACTGAACGTAAGGGAGGTTGTTACAAGAAATCAGATCCGTACTTTAAGCCACCTTAGACACGTTTTGGAATCTAAACTGAATGTGACGAATCTATGTGAATGTAACGAACGTATGGCTGGCGTCAGTCCAACCAACCATCGTTCCCAGGCTCTGTTCTCTCCCGAGAGAAAGAGCTGTATGGGTGTGGTTGCGTGGCACCCGAATCCTGGGCGCTTTAGATTAAATTTTCTACTTATTTAGCTAAGTGCAAGGAGGAAAATGGTTAATATTAATCAAAACAAACGCACACGGGCGTCTTTTTCATTTGTTTGCTCCCAGAATCTGGGTCCCGCGTGACCAGACTCGACCGAGACGAGCCTGGGAACGAAGCTGTAATGGGCCGTATGTTCAAGGCACGTCTCCGCGCAGAACCTGGAAGACCCGTGGAAACAGCTGGCTATTGTGGAACGTTGTCTATGGTTGCTTAGGGTGCGTTCGATTGACCGGAATAGGAATATGAGGACCAAAATGTTTGATCCCTCTAATGAAGCAGTGTGCTTCTTCTAAAATATATAAAGGTCAATCGTTCTATTTTTTCAAATGTACTTGGTCAGAGGAACGCTCCTTAAACAAGATGTGGTGGTTGCCCTTCGGTAGCAGTGAAAGGGGTACATTTTAGATATCATTCGTGATCATGTTTTTTAATCTCAAATGATGCACAACATGTAGGATAAACATATCCGTATTCTGCTGTTCTGGTCTGGGATCAAAAATCTTGACTTCTTTTAAGCAGTATAATTATGCAACACTGAAAACAGAGGTCTTTGGAAGTTAGAGCATCCGGCAGAGTTTGGTGCCTTCATAGGGAGGGATGGTACGCCCCCTCCCCCCCTGGACGGATGCGTTGTTGGTGTACTACTAGAACAACCAGCGAGTGGACCGGGCTGCTTAGAATTGTGTTCATTCCTTTATACGCAGGATTGTATTAATAGTTCGATTCGAATTTAATTTGATTGTATATATTAATTGAAAACAATGTTAATAATATTAATATCAATGCGGAGGTTATAGAGGCCTGTCTTTGAGCTCGGTTGTACTTTGATTTTATTTCAGCTCAAATCATGTGGCCTCAGTAGGAATAAATAAATTCTCACTGTTAATATCTCGTTTCCGCGCTATCCTCTTGTATTTTGTTACTCGTAGGTCGCCAGATCTCCAGACCGAGAGAGGCTTGTTTTATAATGTTGGTCGGTTTTCTTGTCCTGTGCAGGGCTCGTACGGGTTTGGAGTGCCTTGAAAAGATTTGGAAGTTGTCGAACATTTTTTCAAGGCTCTGGAAAATATAAGAAAATGGAATATTTATCTTCAGGGTTATAGAAAGTCATGGGATTTTGTGTAAGCTTCCTGGATATTAGACGAGAAAATGAACGTTTATCGCAGCTTGTACAGTCGCCTCTCGTCTCGTTTTGAACATTCTTAGTGAGCCGCAAGTAGTTTGGTCAGCAGATCAGATCAGCCTAGCACACAAACGTTACCCAAGCAAGCACACGGTCAGGTGATCGCTAAGTTTGAGGGATTTTAGTAATGATGTTCTGTCTTGTTTTGAATAAAAGGTTTTGGAAAATTGGAGGAAAGATTGTAGGAATATTGACTGTGATACTTTCTGGGGAAGTTTTTAAAAAAAGGATTTGTGACCAGTATAAACAGTACAATTTTAAAAGCTTCAACGTGGAAGTAACGAATATGGTTTTTGAAGTTGAAATTATGACGTCTGATGTTTAACTGTATGCAAGACCATACAAACTCCCATTCCCTAAGTTTCCTAATCCGTTCCGATTTCTTTAACCTTATAATATCTAAGAGCTCGCGACGAAACAATTGTGTAAGATTTCCTTTCGTTTCCCCGTCGAAATTGGACGACCGTACAGTCGCTCTTATGGACAGTATCCAGCTAAGCTGCCAGTCATTGGAAAGACACCATTTGTTTTCCAGAAAATATTCACCGAGATTTAAATCCTTTAGTACCCTTAGTTCTATCGTCTTATACTTGACAGGACAAGTTTCCAACTTCATGAAGGCTAAATGAAAAAAAAATCGCTTCATTTGCATTGTTCAAGCGTGGTCAACCTGTGTCAGGTTTCACAAGCAACCCAGCGCAAAGACACCAGTCGGTTACCAAGCAAGACAGGAGTGCGCCCGGGGGGGGGGGGTACTCCCCTATATCAGGTATATAGGTATGTGCCATCCCGAAGGGTATGGTTTTTGAGCCGTTTTGGTCTGAAAACGGGTACAGATTTTGAACGTTTTGGTCTGAAATTGGGTATGGTTATCGGGGGAACGTTCGCGAAAGCTTATGAACTTGATATGAACTTATTTTTCTTCCGAGCAACCGGGCCGAATAACTAGTGAGAGAGAAGAGAAATTGATGTAGTATATCATTCCAGCTAAATTTTACGTACCTTTTCATCTTTGTTACGAAAAAGGGTATGGATTTTTGAGGCCAGGTCTGAAAACGGCTGGGGAAAATGGCATTTTTTTGGTCTGAAATTGGGTCTGTATTTGGAGATGCGGGCGGCACACCCCCACCAAAAATTCCACGGAGTACCCCCCCCGGGGGGGAGTGCGGAACATCATTATCCCTGTAAAACGATTACTTTCAACCTGCTATCCTGTTTTTTCTACTCTGTATTTCCTAGAGTTTTGTATTTTCTGTTGGAAAGAGACATGCATAATTATAAATACTCATTTTCTGTCTGGCACAAAAATATAACTCACCTCTTTCAGAATCAAGGCATTCTCTTTCTGTATTTAGAAAGATAACCTGCTGCGCGTTATTAGAAATTACTTTTAGATATAAAGAAAAAGGCAAACTAAAAATGCAAACATTTTTTAAAAGTGGAGCAATTAAGTACGAACTCCCCAGTCGGTTTTTTGGCGCCATTTAAAAAAATACCCAGAAGACCCTGGGAGCGTGGTTGGACACAGTCAATGTGGGTAAGGCGAGGGGTTGTCGTTCTGTCTCAACATTTCCTTGGTTTGTCACGAAAAGTTGCGGGTATGACAGAATCAGGATTTCATTCAGCTGCATTTGTAACTTGTCCAAATTCAGATGTGGCAAAGAAGCTTGCTAGGTGAGTTGTTGTGCCAGCAAAATAGAATTATTCACGACGTGTCGCGTGGTACCAGATCTGTTTCCAATCCGAAATTCTTTGGTGAAAGAGTCCTTAAGCATTTTATTGCAACCAATATGTGAGCAGCAGACAACTTGAGGGGTGTTAATTAGAGTGACGTGATAATGAGATGCCGTTTAGGTCGGACATTTAATAGAATGACATGATCAGGACACAAAACTTTTGTTTAGCTTGGATAACTGTTCAGAACCCCCCCCCCCGACCCCCGATCCTTTTTTTCGTATCCAAATCCCCCAATCTGTGCTCCTTGTTTTTACAGAACCCTTCGAACTTCAGTTCCCCCTGATCCCCAATCCCCCAATCACCTTATCCTTATATTCCAGGAAACCTGTTGGAAAGCCAAAGTAGTGCACGGGGACTGGGGAGAGGTGGAGCCAGGGGGGTAATTGGCCCGCTTTTGGGCCACTGAGACTGGAATTAAAGCACCAGATTACCATCCAAGATTTTTCAAAAGTGAAGCAGTCAATTATTGTATTTCTCCCAAAGCTAATGTAAAACAAACGACATACAGATTTTAATATCCCAGAACACGCTCCTAGTTGAAAAGTTTCTTAGTGTTTCCTTCATTTTTGCAACATTTGTAGCCTGAGCTAGAATAATTAGTAGTACTAGAGCCGATAAATAAAGTAAAGTAAATCATCATGCCATGGGTAACTTATATAATTTAGTGTGAATATACATGTAGCAGACTTATAAAGCACAAAAATGTTGCCATCCAGCAATTGGGTTAAAATTAATGTGCAAACAACAGGCATTCAAACCTCTGGAGCTTGAAAATAGGAGGGTTGTGCCACGGCCTTCCCCACTATTCCCCCCTGTCCTTTCCCCACCACACAACCCTTTGAAAGTAAGTCTTTGAAAGAAAGAAGACTGAGAGAAGACAAATTTGAAAAAAATGAAACACTGGGCAACTTAACAGTCAACTACAAAACACATTTGATTTTGGAACACATTTATCACTCAAATCAACTCTTGTTTGTATAACTAATGAACTTCAATATTCAAACTGTTCCAAAAATCCGGAAATGCCAGATTGTACCAAAACTCAGGAGACTCCTGGGAAAATTGGGAGGATTGGAAAGTCTGGAACAAACAGTAAGAAATTCCTTTCTTCTGCAACTATAGTAATTGACTTTCTTATTTGATTAAGCAGCTGGGGTGTAACTATTATTAAAACGATTTTCTTAAATAGAACTATTGGTATCAGGAGGCTTTGAAGTGAGGTGGCCAGTTGATGGTGTTTTGGCTACTTTCATTGCAGTGGCCTTATGTAGATATCCCATTTCCTGGATTTGTTAACAAAAGTGTGGTTTTTGTACATGAGCTGTTTCATTTTACTTTACAAAATAGACAGAATGATGTAGATGCAGGTATCCATGGCTCAAGAATTCAAGATCTATACTGGATGAACACTGTTAAACCATTTCTATTTGATTGAACTTTCAGTGGACTTGTTGAGAAAAAGCTGGCAGCATGCATCAACATCATTCCAGGAATAACATCTGTGTGAGTGCAAATCCTTGCAATATATATTTTTGTACAAACATGCGTGAAATTACATTACTTTAATTTAGTTGTTACTTAATATATATTAAATATAAACTTAATTTTAAATTGTTGTTGTTTAAAAAAGTTGTTGGTCTATATTTTCTAAAAATTTGCCAATTGATAATGGTTGTACTCATTTTGGTCTCATTTCCTTCTAGTTATGAATGGGAAGGAAAAATTGAGGAAGACAGTGAAGTATTGATGGTCAGTCATAGTTTCCTGAGTGTATTATTTGCACTGTAAGATTAAACATTTGCTATTTGTATTTGACACCTGGCACACTGAACTCAATTTTTCTCTTCAAACTGACAAAAACTTTGTGTGCAATTTTGTTTTGTTTTGTTTTCTTTGGGGGTTTCTTGTTGAGAAGGGCAGAAAATCCCCACAGTATCAGGGGGAACACAGTGAAACTTGAAGGATTATATTATGTGTAACCTATCAATCAAAGCAAATTGAATTACTTTTGGAGGACATATGATGTCACAATTGGCTGTGTGGGTTGCACATTTTTTATGACATCACTCATGATTTTTGAGCCCAGTGGACATCAATAAAAAGAATGACAAATAAAAACAATAAACAAAGCTTGTAAAACCTGTCGCAAAAACCCAAAAATTTAGAAATTAGACTGAGTTAAGACACATTAGTTGGACTGGAGATACATGCCTTCGAAAATGTTGTTGCATGGAGACACAACCCGACCTCCATTCTATGATAAATATTTTGGAAAAGTCTTTAAACCTGCCAGTGAATGGTACTACTCCTTAGTCATGGGAAAAGGAGTAAAAAAGATGTAAAAGATTAGAGTAAAAAGATGTTTAATGATAACTGTTGGATCTTGCAGATGATTAAGACGAGGACAAGCAGAGTTGCAGATGTTGCAATATATGTGAGGTATCTTGAAATGCTTTCATTTACTTGATTACACTGTGTCAGTGGTAAAGTTCTTTGATTTACCCCAAAAATTTTGCCTTGCAACACTGCAGCTGGAGCTTGATTATTTTTAGGAAATTGTACGAGAAATACATTGTTGTGGCTCTGGAGCCATCAGCCAAAATCTGTTTTTTATGTTAGCTGACAGATCACAAGACTTCTCAGTGCTTTTCAATATCTTTTTTTGCATCTGAATTGCATACTGTTTCAAATACACATCATTTTCAGTGTTGACATACATCGGCAAGGCCAGTAGAATCGAAACGTAAGTTGTCTTTGTAGAGGTACGCGGAGCTCTTAAGTTGTTGCGCAATGTGATACTATTCCCAACAACCTGTTACTGATAACTTAGCTACGATCTCG